>VCRD01007471.1:7715-21302 GCA_006783055.1 Trinorchestia longiramus
TGTGTCAACTACACATGTCCTGTGTCAACTACACATCTCCTGTGTCAACTATCTATACCTTATGTGTCATATATAGATATTCTTTCTGTCAACTAGACATATTTTGTGTAAACCAGACATTTTGTCTGTGTCAACTAGCTATATCCTCGGTGTTAACTAAGCATATTCTCAGTATTAACTGGACAGTCTTTGTGTCAGGTACACATTCTCATTGTCAAGTACACAGTCTTAGTATAGATTGTATATATACGTTGTGTAGGTAATGAAGATTCTGTCGTTACCATTGAAATTTTCGATAGTCAGCTTCAGCAAAAATTATGCAAGAGCCTCTACAACCGTTCAACCTCTCAAGTCTCTCTAGAAGGAGAGGAAATCTTGAGTGTCTATTCCACGAAAGCTTGTTTGATCATAAAGAACATAATATGCGGTCGCACGTCCAATGTATGAGATACTTCATCCGGCATGTGAAAGTCAGTCAGTCTCACTTCAAGCTGAAACACAATCAATTACGAGAAATTTGGTTATATCATTTATTACGCTGTCTCAGTTACGAACACGAACAACTACGTATAAACGAAATGTCGACTTGGACCGACAAGTATTCCGATTTTTGACGCGCAAAAAGCAGGCTTGAAGTGAGGTAATATATCTGGATCAATGAAAGGCCTGCACATCTTCAACAACACGCGGCAGTTTGAATAGAACCTCTCTTTGCTGTTGCCACGCAGCCGTCGCGTTCGACAACGACCAGATGACTTCCATCAAGAAAGCTGCATTCGCTGAAGGCACGTTTTTAAGACCAATCCCATGAATGACATTAGGGGAAATAACTTGCGGGTAATCGCTCCTGCATTTATTCTGGAGTCAACCAAAAGCACTTTCAGAGGCACCAATTTTGCTGATGACTCGAATTTTATACGTTCCTTGACATCATATCTCGTATACAGGCTTGCCTCAGATTCATACTCACAGACAGTACCCCGAAAATTTTAGTCTAGAAAAGCTCAAGGCAAAGAGCTGACGCCCGCACAAGTTGTTCCTGAATTGTGGCATGAGGTGCATGTATAGGGTTAGAGGAAGAACGGGCGCTGTAAAAACTTATTTTACTTTTGATATGGGAGGAAAATGCACGGGTATATCCTATCTGAAATACGAAAAACATAGCGTGTGTTAATCAAGGCTTATGTCCTACATTAAATACCTTGGATATGTAATAAACAAATGTATCAACACTTCACATTCAATCGATGTTGTATGCTAAACCATGTCAGGGTTTCGATTGTGTTCATGAGTAAATTTGTCGCTGCTAAAATTTTATGTACAGCGTATACCAACATTTACTTTCAAATTGTGAAGAGAATAGTTCATAAGACAGCTGGTGCAAAAGGGAATGGTTCTTGAGACAGCTGGTGCATAAGGAAATAGTTCATGAGACAGCTGGTGCAGAATGAGAAGCTAAACTTATTTTAAAGGCAAAAAGCTAAATCCTTTCATAACACTCGGTACACTGACACTCAAATAAACGTGAATAAATGAACATTTGATCACATCATAATTCACATCATAAAGATAAGTAATAATGGAGTTTCCCGGCAATAAAAAGGCTGACACCACACGTAATGCACAATACGCTCCACGTAACGGCAATGAACATTGCAGTGACTATTGTGATTGGAAATTTGCGGTAAAATATATTAAAGCAGCAAGAGATTTGGAAAATATCATGTCGCTACCTGACCATCAACAAAAGAGATCTGAAATTTCAATCTAATATTTATTACTTCGCTGAATGACAAAAATAATGAAGGTATCGATATGAACGTTAATCATATCAACAATATTACAGTAATAATACTAATTATAAAAATAATAACAGTCGGCTTGGGACTTGGGTATCGAGCCAAGAATGAGCCAAACGGTTCGTTCCTATTGCCTTATTCTATTCTATTCTAGTGGAATTCTGAATGCATATACCTGGCTTTCTCCCTGCAAGTTCTTATCGCATAAGCGTTTAGGCCATGAACACAACATCACAATTAGTGCTATTAGCAGACCAAGAATTCTCACGCACCAACCACAAAAGTTTCGTATCTTTACCAATTAAAAACTGCTATTTAAATCACCGTCGCTAGCAGTGCATTTTCACTCAAGTGAATTGGATGTACATTTGTAGACTATTATTATCTAGCAGGGAAATAAATAATTACTGTTGCATGAAGCACATACTCAGAAAAGTTACAATTATGAAGGTTATAGTTAATATTGATCGTATAATGACTCAGAGGTGTAACAGTAATTACTGATAATACTCAATATTTACAGCTGATCAGTGTTGAATTATGAACCACAAGGATCTCGCAGCAACAAAAATTGATTTGATACTTTTAATTTAATTCTTATTAATAGAGAGTGAATGTCTATTCTACAGTAAATCTAACCATGTCATTTCAATCTACGTCCACAACACAACCATTACGTTAATTTTACCATTCATGATGCGCTCGCGTGTCCTAAAATAATGCTCCCTCAAACATCACTGGATCTTACGACATTTTCCGGTCGGAACCCACGGTAGAAGTTAGTGATAACAAAGTACACACAAAATTTTCAAATCTTCTGCTACAAAGGACACAATTTCAGCGTGGCAAGATTTTCTCAGGAGGAATGTCTCTCTCGAAGAAAAACCTTCAGTCAATTTTTGAGTTGCACAACTTCTGCTCACCAAAAAGGAACTTGCGAAAGTGACGTCCAAAGTCGAGTGAAGCCGGAAAGAGTTTGAGGAATCTGGGAGGCTAGAGCTCCCTGCACGGCATGTGTTTCCGGTTTCTTCTTCTCAAAATACGGTAAATATCGAAGTATTGCTTCACATTTCGTCTCAACTAACACAATAAATTTTATTCAAGTCATTTCTTCATCAGCCACTGTAGCAGTGATAAAGATTCGCCAACGACATTTAGGTGAATATAGTTTGCTGCTGAGGTAAATACTTTCTTGATCAGAAATATGTAACAATTGAATGCCAAAAAACACGAATACGATGCATGGAAGCATTGCAACATACCTTCATGCACTACGAAACTGGGACCACAAGGAGACGGTAAGTGAGAGAAACAGCTCTATGGCGCCAAAGACTTACACATAATAAGGGATTAACCAATATGCAGAATCTTATTTTAAGATAGAGCTTTTCGGGGTCACAAAGTTATATCAGTAGTAGACATGATTCAGGAGCAGTATGTACGGTTATGGGGTTCAGTTGATGTAAATAAAATTCCGTGCTCAAATTCGAACACGTTCTGAAATAGGCGCCTCGATCTTTCAAACATGGCAATATCTTGGTTACAATAGGAAAAGAATGCATTTTGATATGCGTTTTTAGAAAAGGACACAAACTTTCAAGAAAACTGTGAACCAGTAAATTAGACATGTATATGTATTCTCTATATAAGGTTTGCCTGTGAGGAGAAGCAAAGGCTTAGACACAACAATACGGAAGTCACTGCTTTGGAAAAAACACTTTCGAATTTAACTCTCCAATAATATGCGTTAGCTGTGGTAATAAATGTGTTGTCGCTTTAAAGCTACCTCGCTGGAAAAACTCAATCTACCAAAAGAATGAAAAAAAATTCAAATTGAGACACCAAACTTGAACAACCTAATCCCAAAATTAGGTGTCGTGTTTTCCTATTTTAAGTTCTGACGTTTTTAGGCTTTATGTTGTATTAGACTCGTAAGTCTGAATTGTTTTCACACAAGCTAGACAAAAGTAAAGCGTCTCTGACCCCTGTCAAGCATCAGCAAGAAGGCTTTGGCCTCTCGATCATGGACTCGCTGCAGCAGTGTCCCCGAGCTGTGTCACAATCTGATCTTTCTAGTACCTAAAACTTGGATTTAAATTTCTATTCATCACAGTGCATTGTTTAAAATTTTATGCTAGAAGTTCGCTTTAGAAATATGTTTCTTACCTAGCATACAAAACTCTTCATTACTATTACTTGATGGAGTACTCTGAAACGAGTTACGATACTGAAGGTTAGTAGAATACTTGTTACCCAGCGCACAACCGCAGTAAGCCCTACTACATGAAGAGCATGCCGAGTAATACAAGTCTTTAAGGAAGCAACGCAACAATTTTGTGTGTTATGACCGACATTATCATGGGGCAAAATTATCACTTCCAGGGAAGACAATAGCTAACATTGACCTCACCCTTTTCTTCTGAAAACTTTTGCATGAGTTATTTCACTTGCCTAAGCTGTTTTGGTACACCATGTACCGCTACCCTGATGTCGTTAATACTAAAGTAAAAAAAGTCGTAAGTCGTCAAGTAAAGTTAGAATCGTAAAATTGTTGTGCTGCTAGGTAAACAATCTTCACCGACTGATTTTATATGTACTGTCCAAAATAAGTCGTCCCTTTGTACAAAAAATGTATAATGAATCAACGTTTTTAAATTCAGCACAAAGTTTAATTCTTGCTGGTATTTTTGCTTATTGCACATCCATGCTCATGGATTTCGGAAAATTTTCGGAATATTCCTGAGATGTCATCACATTGTGGTGATGTGCGTCTGAACCAGTGATGGTGATGAGGTCTTCAGAACACGAGCTGTCCGTACTTTGGCCTCGGTCATTTCAAGCATGGCAACGAAAATAAAATACATCAGAGAATCTTTGATAAGACATCAAGCTTAAAACCAACAGTGACACTCGTAAATTTGACCGAACGAAGAGTGAATTAAACTAATAGTAGATGAAGAGTATGAGAAGAGAAGATGAAAAGTTGATGGAGCGTAGCGTTGGCCACGTGGACACGACATGCATGTACAATACGGCCAGAACTCAACAATAAGCGTACTACATGAAATAGAAACTTTCGGGAGCCTAGAAAATCAATAGATTGAATTTCTCGGACACGCAAAGCCACTCTTCTCACTTTCATCAACTTTATTGCCTGCTTGATAAGCAACAGAGTACCTGGAAGTGGCCATATCTACGGTCATATAATCCATAAATAATTCAGCGGGAGCCCTAACCCTATCTAGTTTCATGGTATAGAGACTTGCTTCCTAATCTCATATTTAAAGATAAATAATATTCAATAATATATTTTTAATCTCTCCTTACAGCCTGTCGCCAGCTACATCATATGCAGTTCAGACTGAACAACGCAATGCATGAAGTTAAGCAGTTTCAAGAGGAGCATCTGACCTGGTGTGCCTTTCAGATAGTCCCAGTTGCTGCAGTCTACCATTGTGCCATATTCATTTCTCATGCACGTTAACATGATTGCAGTGAAATTGATTTCGTTTACAACTATCTCTATTCTCGTCTTTAGTTTTGTAGGAAAGCGAAGGAAAATATTACTCATTACTTCTGTATATTAAACAGCGGAGAAGAACATCCCACCAGAAAATGAACTCGTTATTGGAACAGAAGGTTCTGAATCTTTGACAGCTTACATCTTCTCTATGAAGCAATTCGTATTATTACGATACTAAGTGCCCTAGGAAATACAGAAACTTGCTGGCTTGCTATATAATTAATACGTTGTAAAATATTACAAACAGACCTAAAACGGACTGATTGTTAGAGACCAAACCGTGATCTTGTATGTTTTAAATATAAATCAAGTCGTAAAATTAAGCTACATTGTTCCTCCATAGAATAGAGAAACTTGCTATGCATTAACCATGCAGTAAAAGTACCATAATCTATCCATTACAATATGAATATCAACAGCGAAACAGCAATCATGTTCATTTTCACAATGAAGCAATTCGTAAAGTGAAGGTTCTAGGTACCCCAATGAAGTAGAGAAACTTCTTAACTGCACTAAGAAATGAAATGCTTCAAGCGCCAATACAGCACGATAATTATCAAAGACTAGAGACCGCAGTCGTGATTGTTGCACGAAGAACTAAAAAAAACAAATTGTCGGATTATTAACGTAGTCCCTTCTGCAACGCCTCTTAATGAACCGGTAAATGAAGGAAATTTTTAGGAGCCCATAATGAGGCGCTGTGAGAGCTGAACTGGCCAACCGCATCAGGGCCTCTGGAACTGGGGCGTGAGTCAGGCACGACACTTTACTTCTTCTGTTAAATAATTTGAACAGAACCTTGCCATTCAAAATACCAGATATGGATATAAGTGATGTTATTAGAAAGCTTGATTCTGTGAGAGCGTACAGGGTCGTGCAGCTAAATTGGGGCTAACTTTAACAGCACATATCTTCCGTAATTTCTAACCTATGACAATCTTTTTTTACAGACAATCCTTAAGCCCTTTGCTATAATATTTCAGATAAAGATCTAGCATATTTCGCTAAAATATGGCGGAATTAGCGCGAAGAACGACCATATGTGAATTGAGACGCGCCGGGAACTCTGTTTCAGACATTATGTAGGTAGATCTGTTAAGCTGTAAGGTAAAATGAGAATTGTGGTAAGCTTTTTAGAAGTTTAGATTGTTGTTAGAAAATAATTTATTTTAAGAAATAAAATAAAAACTACTCAAAGATTATCTTTTCGAGGCCCAACCATTTATTCGTCAAGTATGACAATTATTTCATAGTAAAATAACAGTTTGTTGCATTCACTGATCTTTCGTAAGTATTAAATACACGACAATGCTGAAACTGAGTCGAAGCCAATTCCTAATGAAAATGGTTGTTGAAATTTCGATAGAGCAGCGTGTACGTGAAGCAGTGCCCAAACCTTGCTGCAGTCTTAGTTCCACCACAACCTCTATCTTTGCATCAAAGAACGTCATGCTAGAGCTTCCTGGCATGCCCCAGAAATAAATGTGGATTTTCTGGCGTAATTGAGCTAAATCTTGTTTCCTCAGCTTCTTTCTCAGGAAAAATTCGTGCTGTACTCAAGAGAGGCACGGCACAGAGATGGGAAATTGTTGCTTTTTTCGTGCCACGCTTACAAAAGTTGTGCAAGCAGCTGTGTTGATGGCATCCTATGATCCAAGCCTACAACAATAAAAAAAACTGAGAATGATAGAATTTTCCTCGTGCAATCATAATATTACTCTTTGCTATTTCGCATGTGCAATTAATTCTTTACCATATATATGAGCCTAAATTCTACTAAAAAGATACGTATACGTATAAGAAATGCGAAGAAAGGCTAAAAAAGTTATTATATTGAATAAAAACAATTTATGACAGACTGAAGAAGGACGGTTGCACGGCTGTAACTCCTAGGAAGTTAATCATCTCTCCCGATAACAAATTGCTGAAGAATTAGAAAAAATATTTAAGAGAGAAGAGGAGGCTCTTTTACACATCATAAAAACCAGCATTCCACAACAGATATAGTCTTTTGAGGAAAGAATTAATTGATGGAAATTTCTTACAAAATAGTTACACAGTCGCGTCTGATGTATCGCTATGATTACTGGTCAGTTCACGTGAAAACAAGCCACGCTACAGAAAATACAAAAAATTTACCAGCTCTTGCTTGTTCTAAGAGCTGAAGAGCACGAACTAGCAAAGTCAGACGTTGCGAACTTAGTGTTTGTTGGAAATTGTGCTTCCTACAACTTCAACGCAGCCAAATTTGTGCGCATACGTTTTGTTTTACGATATATTTCACTGCATAAAATGTTTCCAACGCTTCCTACTCGACGGGATAAAGCATGAAAGCATGCCAAGGATTTAGCACTTTACCATATCCTGATTTTTGCTACAAAGTTCAGTCAACATGGAAAGTAATCTCGGCTGTTTTTCGTCGCCTGACTAGAAAAATGTTGCCTAGCGTACTCCTACTTTAATGGTTCAGTTGATGCATTTGATGTTCTGGGTGCGTGGCGCATGCCGCTCACGACTGTGATCGTGAAGTTCTCTGCCCTGACTAGATTAGCGTGTAAACAAACACTCACAAACACACATGCCTGCTCACATCTCAGACTTTAACTATCACAGGCGTCGCTCCTGCCTATAATTAGCTTTCTGTCATCCGATGCGGAAAAATTCATTCACGCTTCGCATGCCGAGAAAGGAAAGTTTCGTTTTAGTTTCCAAGTGTGTGCTGACGTGATAAATTTGGAGAGCCCGATATAAGTGAACAATATACCAAGTCTTCACTTTCATTTCATCATATACAATAAATATTGAGGAACTAGTATAAATAAGAAGACATAGGTCACGACTCAGGAACACATTCCTCATGAATGAAGGCCAGGTGTACGACCAGCTGAATACGCTTCCTTCACATGAATGTGATTACTGCATTACTGTGATGTATTGGTATAATAAAAACCTTACGCTGTAGGGAACATATTTGTGCAGCACTCAAAATTGTTCTGAACTTTCGAAATAAAAATATTTGTTGAACTGAATAAGTTTCATACTAAATACCACACATTCAATATATTCTTTGAACACTGTGAGCTAAATTGTGTCATTCAGTACAAGGGATTTCTGAATTCTATCTCGCCATGGTAAAATGTTCGTTCGATTTAGTCACCAGCTTGCCAAGCCTCACTGCGTTTAGTAACAAACATTTAGGATTAAGTCGGAACTGCGGAGCTGAAAGTGAGAGGATTTGTAAGCGATGGTTTGATAGCGTTATTTACATTGTTTTCCCTTGAGTGAGAGCACTTACGATCATCCGGCATGTGGAAACTTTTCAACGTTAATTTAAATTAAAATCTGACGAATCTGACAATCCGCTTCAAAACCAAAGTCAGGTTTAGGGAAATGTTTCATTTTTTTAATGCCACAAATTCATCTTCTAGTGTCAATTGTTTATAGATATATTTATTTGCTTCGTTTTCGTTTTATTTATCTATGCTTGTAGGTCAACTAAGAGTAACAATAACGAATTTATTTTCTAGCGACTCGAGGCTGTATTATCGAAAAAGGTAATTAAATTTCTTGCTTTACACACGTCAAATTCACCTCTGATCAACATTAGCAGCGCTGCTCTTTGTTGCTTGCGTCTTTTTATTCAGTGAAGTTTTCTCTCGTCTCTGATCATGCGTGTTGAACCGAAGTAAGCAATGAAATCTTAAATTAACAGCAGCAAGAAAAATCACCGGCAAGCAAAGTGAAGCAAAATTGAATAAAAAGTAATCCACTGGTGACCAGAATGTTAAGTTTGAAGGGAAGTAAATTTGGATCACAAATATCTACCTGTGAAATTACAAAATTTTTATATGATTTGACTAATCGCCACACGAGGATGAATTAAACAATAACTTGCAGATAAAGCCTTAACACGTTGCACCCGATTGCCTGCCTGGCGTAAATCTTCACTTTGTACGCATAGTCACTAGAAGGATCTGAAAAAATTACAGAACCTAACCTCAGCGGTACACATACGTACCACTTCGGAGTCAACGTGTTAAATTGCAAGCAAGAACGTAGTGTTTCCAGTACGTAGTCTAGTCAACGGTTCGAAGATTCTTAAAATCAGCAAACTGCATTGATTTCAGTAATTGGTTAGATAACACGATAACATGCACTTTCGTTAACAATAGCCTCACATCTAAGGCTGTACTTTCTAACTGATCCATTATAAGCATGGAAGACCAGAGACCTCGATACTAATTACTCCATTTCTGAAAATGCGACCCACACTCAGTCTGTTAATGGATTCATCACCAATAAGGTAACCAGCACGCACACCACTTAGTGGTTTCTCTGTGCCCAGCTAATGGTCGCATTACCGGAATCCTCTAAGTGCCAAAACAACAAACTTCCGCTGCTCGGCTCACAACTCCAATGTCCAATCCAAGTTTCAAGTGAAAAACGAGCACGCTGCTCTTGGTGTTCAAACCTCTTAATGGAAGTCATTAAACGTAAAGAAAAACCTCATCATTTACATGTCACTTCTTCGCGTCACTGAGGGACTTGAGATTTTGAAGGCCGGCAGCTTATCCAATTTGCCAAAAAAAAATTTTGTCTAAAGATTTTTTTAATTTGTCGATGCAATGCTAAATGCGGTATTATGGAAGTGGTCTTCTCACTGATAAATGAAAAAAAAATAATAATTGCAGGTAATTTCTGAGAATTGCCTAAGTTAGGAGTGACAAAAAGCGTTTTCATCCATCCCGAGGAAAGTGAATGGACGAAGAAATGTGCGCTTGAAATAGTTTGCAGATGAAATTATGTATGACTACTCCCCCATAAGAACATGCTTTTCCAACTTAAATAGGGATTAGAGAAAAAGCAACTAAGAATCAAATGTAAAAAATTGTTGGAAATTCCGTGTAAAACTTTTCACTCTAGTGGCGAATCTAAATCTGAAGTTCATGAATTTAAAACTTGAAATCAAAACCGGTTATGAAACATGACATCAGAACTAGGCATGAAATTGGAAATTAGAATTGGATAAGAAATTTGAAATTAGGATTGGACAAACATTTAAAATTGAAATTGCACATTTGACTTTGAACATTAAACATAAAATTAGAACCAGTTGTAAACCCTTAAAGCAGTTCTAGATGCAGGAGTTTGAAGCAAGGCGACAGTCTGAACTGTTAACTTAGACAATGTGTTGCAGTAGGTAATTACGTAGATCCTTACTTCAGAACGCGACCATTTAAACGGTACTTGGTTCTACGAGTCCCGCTGGGAAAGAAATGCCTGAATTTTCCGAGGCTTTCCTTTTGCCCTGAGAATTTTCCTCCTTGACAAGATCAATGAAATTAAGGAGAAGTGAGCACCAGAAATCCTCGCCACTTCTAAACTGAGGACGCAAAAACTAGAGTCACTCACCAGGCCGCGCACCGTAAACGTCAAGAAAGCCGAGATGAGTTTTCGAAGGCCTTAGAACAACACCGTCCAGCAAACGCAGACGTGACGAGGAAGACTGGAATGAGTCTTCTATGAGTTCAGAATCAAATTAGCAACAAGTCTTTTCAGTATCTGAAAGTAAGACAACCTTCATTCGTATTAAGATTAGGTACACCTTTAACGAAATGATAAACAATTTTAACGCGTCAAGATTGGGAGCCATAATTTTTTGTAATTTTTCATTTATTTTTATGCTCACCCCCACGTGTCTTCAGTGCAAATGCCACTGTAGTGTAGTGGTCTTAAAAGATTCGAATGAGTGATGAGGTTTAATGAAAGGATCTGTTATATTTAATTCATTTATGATATTAAAATTCTGCAACCAACAATTGTAGCACAAAAAACAATCTTTCTTTCTGCCGAAAATTAGTTTTGTTTTTTCACTTTAAAATGTGTTTGTCTTCAACTTGCGTATCTTAAATAATGAAAAACTTACAAATGTATTAAAAACTCCACAAAAAAATGCCCTAGAAGAAATTTTTCAGGACGTTCTAACAACCATGAGCTGCTTCTGTTCTTCTAAATTGCATGATAGTTGTCAAAGATTCAACAAAGCACATCCAACCCAACTATAAAACACTCAATAGTAACATGTACTTTTCCTGTCCATATTTTTTTAACTTCCTATGTTCATTTTTAACGATAAATTTAGCTATTTTTTAATGAACATCATTCCTTAAGTGATCGAAAGATAGTTTGAATTTCAGTGAGGTTTCATTGCACACAAAATCAATGAATCTCTTGTGTGCAATGCGATGTTACTCAACCCAAAACAAAAAGAAACATTCAGAAAAATTGCGGCCGAGGCCTTCGGAAACTTGTTTAATTGAATTATTCTTGTAACGACCTTTGCTTCATAGAAACTGGGGCGACATTACAGGCAAGTAGGTCGTTACGCTTCAACGAATTTTCTTCGATTCAGGTAGTCTTTAAAAAATATAATTCTCGCCGTGAGATCCTTTCATTAACACATTAAGTGCAAAGTGACCCACCGATGGGTCACTCAGGTTAGGTTCTGTAATTTTTTTCGTAGCTTTCTAGTGACTGTATGTACAAAGTAAAGATTTACAACGGCTAGGCAACCGCACTTAACGTGTTAATAAATATTGCACTAGTGAGAGTCGTTAGCACTCCCATCGAAAATATTCTCAACTGTTCAAGAGCTTCAACAATGGGTCGTATGTAGGTGTTCGATTGAAGAAGCAGACAAGTATTTAACGTCGAAGGAATTAATATTTGAGGGTGTTAGTTTTCGTTCTCTATGATACAACCGAAATAACTCCTACAAGCGTGTTTTCTTGCTTGAGCATAATCACAGTGTCGAACCAAAAGTACCTACATTAATTTGAGTATTACCTTTCGGATAGGATTTAGTGTTTACAGCAGGTAATATTTGTTCACTGATGCTTCGCCTTCGATCAGGAAAATAAATAGAGTACGAGGAAAAATATCTATGATAAGAAAAGACTTTCAGATTTCTTGTTTCGAAACCTTCGTGTCTTATTATTTTACTACCGCTACACTGACTGTATTCCAGAACGCGGTGCAAATCCTTCCGCTGAACACTAGGGAACAAACTAACCCTAATTGCACAGACGAGTAATGAGTGATCGGCCGCTAGGGAATCGCCAGAGAAGCCCCGAGTTTCCCATGGAAGCTGATGATGCTACACGAGCAGCCTGGAAGACATCAAGTAAAATGATACCCAGAGGAGCGCGACGTCTCCGAAAACAGTTTCATCCGCGCACTACAGAGGAAGCGATAGGCAATTAGTAAACCAATCTTCTTGCCCTAATTTAATTTACCTCATGAAGCTCTCGTACCAAAATGGCGTCTTGTGAAAAGCTTTAGAGTTCGTGAGACTCAGAGCTGTAAACACATTCAAGAGCACCTTGCAAATCGATAAATGCCAGAAAATTTATAGATCCTGGGAGATCCCTTCCATACAATTGGATCCCTTCACTATATTGGAAGTCGATTCCTTCGTGAGTTGTACCCTCAATAAAAAACGAAAAATACATTCGTGCCAATTTGTGCAAAGGAAGCAAGTAAGCAAAAATGAAGACACAACAAACACACGAAGTGATGGACGTTCACGGAAAATAGAGCCGGACATTGAACGAGGATTCATAAACCCACACGGCTTTCCACTTAATTACAATCTATGATAAAAAACTACTCCATACTAGCAGACAAGTATCCAGAGTAGACCTTTCTACTCGTTGGAAAATCGTAGCATGGTGCTTATCGTTTGCCTCTAGCATAACGAATAAGGTACGCCAATCGCTTTGTTTTTGCACGGTAGCACTACGGAACTTGTATCAGCATCAGCGTTAATAGATCGGCAATAAAATACGTGAATGACTCAAAAAGAGAACATAGTTACAGTGGCCCTAAATTCTGCTCGGCCAGCATAATTTCCTCGTCATCTGTGTGCCTAGAGTTCGGACCACGGCCCGCCAGCCAGAGGCATTCAGTGACTGCCCCTGAGCTCTACATTTGCAGACCAGCGTTTCTAATCTGGCGATATTGCACTGCCTCACGTCACTATTTAGCAACCTATATTCATACCACATACTAAAGTAATAAATATATTTATATCAAAGACTTATGGCGCAAGTAAATATGTTGCACGATGATAATAAGCGATGATGAAAAAAGAGATGGTATACGGTGATGACCGCTGCATGTTGCTTCAACGAAATCTGGGTGACCCGTGCAGCCCCACACGACCCGTGCAGACCCACACGACCCGTGCAGACCCACACGACCCGT
>VCRD01007475.1:0-10847 GCA_006783055.1 Trinorchestia longiramus
GTAACTTAGATAAACTGAATCAAAGACCGTCAGAATTAAGTGTGGTTACTTACTGCATTAATGATTGATAGTTAGAAAAATTCTGGGGTGCCACACTGTTGTATGCGTGTGTATTAGAAGGAATTAAAAGCTATTACAAAAGCCCCAGTCAACGCTGGCCCTCAAATCTAAGTCGAAGTCTGTAGTACTGTATACTGATGAAGCATTAAATAGAAAGCTTTCATTTAACTTGCTAGTTGCTACTTTAAGTGTTTGTCATTGCAAGAAATTGTTCATCCAGGCATCATCATAGTGTCCCAAAATTTTGCGATGTTGTTCCATGGCAGTGGTAAATGTCGGATTGTGTTTATATTGAAGAATTAAAGAAAAGAATTGTTCATTCTAAAAAGATGATACTACCAGTATACAACATCTGATTTTGAAAATAAAATGCTTAAAACATATTTCATAGCAGTTCTTTCATGAATGTGATAAGAAATATCTCCAATTCATTCATTTGGAATTCTGTGACATGAATAATGGAGTTAAACTTATTATTCTGAGTTTATAAAAATAGTAGATTCATTCTGCATGTCATTAAATAGTATATAATTGTAGCATTCAAGTATGAATAAATTAAAAAATTTGTTTAACTGCTGAAGTTGCTTCACTTCTTATGGATTGAAATTTTCAAGTGACATTCCATTAAAATCCATAGAGATTGTTTTAGGAAACTATTATAATTATTTTATAACATGGGGTGTAAATACTCATTTTGGATTATGAAGAGCTTCAGTGTGCAGAGTATGATAGCTGCATTATTTAAATGGCCTTGTTTTTGCTACATAGTTGCATACTTTTGTACTTAATAGTTAGCAAAAGTTCAAAGCAACTGATATGAATGTTATTATTTTGTTATGAAAAGTGAAATTAAATACTAATGGAGAAAATGTACTGCCAAGTGTTGAAGAATTTCCTCTTTTCTGTCTAATATTATTGAAAAAAGCATAAAAGCAATTGGTGTTGAATCAAATCTCTTCAGTAACTTTATAGCAAATAAAACTAAGGTGCAGTTTTATCATATTCTGTAAACAAAAGTTATTGCATTTATTTAAAGTTATTACATTAATCTGCAGTCATCTGGTATGAGGAAACTGTTGCAGGTAATACTGGCAAACACACAGAGGCTAGTCTACCTAAAGACAGCAATTGAGAAAGAGCTTCAATCCACTAGAGGAAGTTTTGAACTAAAATTTAAAAAGTTAGCTCCATAGCTAATACAATTTCTCAAATTCCTTCATTCTATGTTGTGCTGAAAGTGCTTGAGTATTTTTTTTTAGATACATTGGAATCACTCTGAGCATCTCCTTGAAAGCATCAATGAATGCTGNTATATATATATATATGTGAAGTGTGTGTTTTGGAAAATAACCAGTTCACATAGGAAAAAGTGTGATTTTTTTTCACTTCACAGTCCTGAAAATTTAATTATCCTATACATGTTTGCGGATAAAATTACAATTTTTTAAAACATTACATTTTTAATATTTTCAGTACCTACATTTTCACCATTGTATTATGAACACCAAAGGTACCGAAGTGCTATAAAATACACAATTTTTTCAATCATTAGTCTTCTTCCCCTTCAGCATCAAAACTCATTTAATTTCAATATTCCACTCACCTTGCTGGCCTAGAAGTATATCATAATACATAAAATAATGACTAAATAAAACCTGTGCTGCCATTCCTCTGACATTGCGAAGAAGCTGGGATATCATGTACATTATTAGAATGACCCTACAATCCCATACACACAAAATGTCAAACTTCCCAAGATATTAATTTATTCCAACACTTCATTATTACGTAAATCTATGATGCCTTGGCATTTCAGACATAGGCAGTGCACACCACTGCAATCAGCAGGGACCATAATACTCCTGCAGCAACAAGACCACATCATCACAACAAAAAGGCTAACCTTAGCCAGGGCACTGCCCCCAGCAATGGTGCCCCCGAGCAGCAGGTAACGTAGCTTGAGGGCGCTGCGCAGCACCCTGGCCACCAGCAGACCCACGCCCCTCACTGGAGTGGATATACTAGGAGAACCCAGCAGGAGAGAGGGAGTTGGAGAGCGCGTTGACAACGCTGTGTAGTGCCTCAACACCGGCA
Source organism: Trinorchestia longiramus (assembly GCA_006783055.1). Classification (NCBI taxonomy): domain Eukaryota; kingdom Metazoa; phylum Arthropoda; class Malacostraca; order Amphipoda; family Talitridae; genus Trinorchestia; species Trinorchestia longiramus. The sequence goes on from VCRD01007475.1 coordinate 2,155, forward strand.
CCACCACTGACACGCACTGCAGTGTACAACAAATCAGGGTTTAGTGTACTTCTGACACGCACTGCAGTGCACAACAAATCAGGGTTAGTTTATCACTGACACGCACTGCAGTGTACAACAAATCAGGGTTTAGTTTACCACTGAAACATACTCTGCAGTACATAACAAATCAGGATTTAGTTTACCTCTGACACATACTGCAGTGTACAAGAAATTAGGGTTTAGTTAATTCAATAGCACACACAGAAGCATCAACATAATGTTGTCTAGTAACTTCAGTGATTCAAAATCAGCAATTAAGATTTGTTAGAATGTTGCATTTAGTAGTGTCATTGCATGCCTGTAAAAGAAAACAAAACAAGGTAAAAGATTATGAGATTGAATGGATAGTCATAACTGTATCTCACAACACCGTAAGGGGTAACAATGAAAATTATTGGAATTCTCTAAGCAACAACATGCATGAAAATATTCAAGAACCTTATCAGCCTTCAATACTACTATTGATATTAACTGAAGTAAATACTGTTTTCATGAAATAGAAAGTTTAAAAACAATTAAATGCACAAGCCCACATATAAATTTTTGGTAAAAAGATGGCATGATTGACCTACAACATATGAAAATTATATAAAAAAAAATAACTGTCAAAACTTTAAACCAAAGACATGCAAATCTGTAGATTCCTGCACAACCTATTAATGGATTCTGTAACACTATCCATCAACCCCCCTGGACTAGACAAACATACACGGTTGGTACTGCAGGAATGCAAATGAGCCTCATAAAAGAAAAGAAGCTAAGCACAGCTCCAAGCTAATTAAACAGCCACACAACAAGCCCTACTGGTGCAGCAAAATGCACTGAACATGGGTATAGACATCACTAGCCTCAGACAAACTATACCCATGTTCAGTCCTCCAGGGTTAAGGATGAAAACAAGATTAGAAAGTTACCAAAAAAGGCTAACAAAGGTTTTGTCAGTATTTTGTCTTTGGGTTAACATGTTTAATACCAAAGATTATTGGTACATTCTGCTTCTCCTCACAAACTGAATTATATCTTATTTTTCCAATTAGAAAAATAAACAAAACTAGTAAAAATATTCCTACAGCCTAACATTTTTAATTTGTAATTTTGTGCATACCTCCATTACATCTCTTCACAACTTCCACTCTGTATCAAATGAAACCCTATGATGAAACATTTTTTACATTGATTACATGTCAAAATCTATAGCAGAAAAAGATTCAGTTTACAGTGAAGACATATTAAGGGGTGTGCAGCTCCTTCATGTCCTCTCTACTTGTAACTTTACTACTTTAACCCTGGATGAAAATAATCACTATCAGAGACTAGGTGGGTCTATGATGCCCAGTCACTGTTTAATTATTTTTCTTTCAAACTACAAAACAGAAAGTCACAAATATAAAGGTGATTTCTTTGATAGAAGGACATTATTTAATAAAATTTACAGGCTCATTCATTTTGACACTGGGCCTCTCAGGCCCACTTTGTTGTTCCAAGGTTAATATGAACAAGCACTGCTATATGATGCAACACCCTTTTTTAATATTATATCAGTAAACTCAAATACAAAACACAGATAGAATAGAATGAGGCTATAGGAACGAACCTTTTGGCCCATTCTTGGGTCGGATAATTACTTCGATAATTATTCGGTTGTTTTACCCTAGTCCTATGCCGTATTTCTAGCCGCGTCAACCACGTCGGCAGCGGGATTCGAACCCGGGTCTTCCCGCTCGTAAGCAGATTCGCTCACCAGTCAACCAAGCTGGTGATGACCTTACAACATTCTTCTTCTTGTAAGGTCTCAAACAACTTGGTATTAAATTGCTATGGCACTGTTTTAGATTACCTTACTTGCCTTCTAGACATTACCTAAAACCAAAAACTTGGCATTTATCTTTTCTCTTCCATACATTTTGTATGTAACACTTTATAGCCAAAGGCACTGGTCACAGTATCAAAATATGACAAAATTTGCATAATACATCATTTCATAACTGAAAGTATCAGTAAGTACTTTCACTTCACTCCTTTATTACCTGTACTAGTGTGCAATAAAATTATAACAAACAAGGATACATAGACATTGTCATGACAAGTTAAAAAATGCTTTAGTTACAAAAAATAAATGCAGGAGTTTCAACAGAAAACAACCATACCAATACTGAAACTAGACATTGATATTTATAAAACAAATTCTTTAGTAATAGCTTCATAATATCAATGCACTTCATACTTGTGCATTACAAGCAAGTAAATATTAATGATCTAATTATCAATATTATGCAAATTATGTACACCCATAATGATCATTATTTACATATTACTTCACCTTTTGTGATGGTGACAAGATCTTGCACCGTACATGGTGCACCTGGGAGGAAGCAACCACCCGCACAATGTACCTGAAAAACAAGAATGTTTCAAAACACTTCATAGAGAAAACATAAGTTTTCATATTGACAATGTTACATGGAAATGCAATGCAAACAAATGATCATGTATATAAATTAATCAAAATATATTTTTTATTTTGTTCACAGTCAAGAAATCAAAGTTGCTCCTCCAATAAAAATGGAATTAATCATTGAGTATGCATAATTCAGAAGCTATCACACAATTTAGGAACAACTCAACACACTTCATAATATTCAAGACTACAAAATTCACATAAAAATTAATGCTTACCCAAAATGTCCTCTTGGTAGCTGGCAAATCATTACATTATTTGTGACTAGACTTCCATGAAAAATTCAAGCTCCTAGGCTTTACACAGCAGCACTCTACTGTATCTGAAATAAATTTGAAAAGTTAAATGCTGTCTTCTTATTTCTGCAAATTCTTTGAAATTGGTACATTACTCAAAGTGAAATATGATCATGTGGTTTATAAGCCCACATAATAATTCAACTTTTAGAGCACAATAAGGCAAACAGTGCACACAACCCAACAGAAACATAGAACAAGAAAAAAGAACTTCCAGAACACAGAAAAACTCCAACAACATATTGTTTAAAGCTTAACAAAAATGTGAGAAGCCTGAGAAAAGTAATGCTTGCAGCAAAACAAAAGTACAGCTTGAAGCTCAACAAAGGTACTGTTTAGAGCAAGGTTGTGGAGTTATTGGAATTGCATGTTTTGAAGTGAGTTGGAGTTTATTTTTTTCAAATATGGTAGAATTGGAGTTGCAAGGTCTTTTTGAAACTATGACTCTAATTTTAAATAAATTATTTGAATAAAATGCTAGCAATCTACTTCAGTTTTTATCAATCCTACACATTTGTTGACATTTCTGCTATGTACTTAAATTTGTAATGCAGCATTCATTGATGCTTTCAAGATGCTCAGAGTGATTCCAATGTAAGTATTTAAAAAAATACACACTTTCAGCACAACAGAAAGAAGTTCAATGGATATAAAGTAGGCTACAGATTTTTGCTGTAATATGTGATGAAAATAGTGTTTTCATGTAAAAAATTAAAAATTTTAGGCAAAATTCAATAATGCACATTTGACAAGCAAACTGGTGTGCTGAGGAATGTTGACCAGCATGAAAAAATAATTCAAGCATGAACTCTGAGACCTGGTACAGTCCCAGAGAAGGAAAATATCTCATTGATCAATTGGGGGATTAAGAACGTAGGAAACTGCTGAAGATCCAATGCATATACAGAAGCTTTATCCTGCAAGATGAGGAATATTGTGCACTACAAATAAAAGAGCACAAGATGGAATAAAATAATCATGGGAAAGAAATGGGAAAGGGTAATCAATTTTGTTTTGTGATATTACAGAACAAGGCATTGCAGCATGCAGAGCAGGGACTTTAAGCAGTGAAGTGTCTAGTGACTATAATGAATATAAGAAGTAAGCAGGAGCTTTCCAAAACTGTTTAAAGAGTTTGATCTTTTGTTTAAATGCTAGCAGAAGGAAAACTTGTACCAAAACTTGACTAACATTCATAGAATGAAGGAATTTGAGAAATTTTATTAGCTATGGAGCTAACTTTTTAAATTTTAGTTTAAAACTTCCTCTAGTGGATTGAAGCTCTTTTTCAATTGCTGTCTTTAGGTAGACCAGCCTCTGCGTAATGTTTGCCAGTATTACCTGCAAAAATTTCCTCATATCAGATGACTGCAGATTAATTTAATAACTTTAAATAAATGAGATAACTTTTATTTGCAGATGATGATAAAACTGCACCTTAGTTTTATTTGCTATAAAGTTACTGAAGAGATATGATTCAACACCAATTGCTTTTATGCATTTTTCAATAATATTGGACAGAAAAGGAGAAATTCTTCAACACTTGGCAGTACATTTTCTTCATTAGCATTTAATTTCACTTTTCATAACAAAATAATAACATTCATATCAGTTGCTTTGAACTTCAGTTAACTATTAAGTGCAAAAGCATGCAACTACATAGCAAAAACAAGGCCATTTAAATAATGCAGCTATCATGCTCTGCACACTGAAGCTCTTCATAATCCAAAATGAGTATTTACACCCCATGTTATAAAATAATTATAATAGTTTCTTAAAACAATCACTATGGATTTTAATGGAATGTCACTTGAAAATTTCAATCCATAAGGAGTGAAGCAACTTCAGCAGTTAAACAAATTTTTTAATTTATTCATACTTGAATGCTACATTTATATACTATTTAATGACATGCAGAATGAATCTACTATTACTAGTCAATTCACTAAGGTACATTTTATGAACTCAGAATAATAAGTTTAATTCCATTATTCATGTCACAGAATCCCAAATGAATGAATTGGAGATATTTCTTATCACATTCATGAAAGAACTGCTATGAAATATTTTTTAAGCATTTTATTTTCAAAATCAGATGTTATATACTGGTGGTATCATCTTTTTAGAATGAACAATTCTTTTCTTTAATTCTTCAATATAAACACAATTCGACATTTACCACTGCCATGGAACAACATCGCAAAATTTTGGGACACTATGATGACGCCTAGATGAACAATTTCTTGCAATGACAAACACTAAAAGTAGCAACTAGCAAGTTAAATGAAAGCTTTCTATTTAATGCTTCATCAGTATACAGTACTATAGACTTCGACTTAGATTTGAGGGCCAGGGTTGACTGGGGCTTTTGTAATAGCTTTTAATTCCCTCTAATACACACGCATACAACAGTGTGGCACCTAGAATTTTTCTAACTATCAATCATTAATGCAGTAAGTAACCACACTTAATTCTGACGGTCTTTGATTCAGTTTATCTAAGTTACGGTTTGTCCATCCGCAGTTTCTCCGGCAGTCAGCAGGTACCGGTTGTTTCGTTGTGACTGTGTGAGTGACAGTCGGATTTGAAGTTTCAAAGTATTCATGAATATTCAAACAATTGAATAATATAAAATAGAAATATACCTTAGACAGTATTGGGAAATTACGAATGGAATCAATGCGCAAGTTGACCTAGAATACCAGCAAAAAATTTGTCAACAGTTCAGTGAAGTAGTTCAGTGAAGTAGATTAGTATAAAAGTTGTTGTGATTCGTATGGATGCACCTCGAAAATTTTTAACACGAAGTTTTCACAAATTCTTAAAATATCCCTTTTGATTTTTAACTTTTTACACATGGTTTTTAAAATACATCACATACCTAATGGAGAAGAATATTTTTTTTAAATTTAATCTTGAATAGTTATTGTGTTGCAGGTAACTTCTATGTGAAGATGACTATTTCTATTTACCGCCGTTTGGGTTTAGGACTTCAAAGAGTATTAAAAAAAATACCAACTGAACCTCCATTTACTCATGTGTGTCAGGTAGGGGATCCTGTTTTGAGATGCAAATCTGGAGAAATACCACGTAAAGATTTTTGTACTCCTCACCTTAATCATGTGAGTTACAATTTTCCTTGATTTTATACATGTTATGATTTTGACACTGTTTATTATTATATGATTTATATCATGTTTGAATGGCTTAATTCATACGTGTATCGTGAGTCTTGATTCTTCAGCGTTGGAAGCATGAATAATTACCATTATCTGTATATATGGGTTCATGCTCTATAAATCGTTGTGTGTTTTTATTATTTGCTATCACTTTTAATCTACTCTAAGTGAATCATACTTTGCCTTTTTGCAGATTGTCAGCTGCATGAAAAAGGTGATGAACGATTACAATGTACTTGGATTATCTGCTTGTCAAATTGGAGTTCCTGTAAGGTGAGATAAATGTTAAGTATTAAAATTGGTAGTAATATATGCGTTTCGGGAACGAGTTATTTTTCTGTAGTCGTTGTTTTGGTGTGGGTGTTCTTCGAAGGAAGTGATACGATCGGCTTCGTAGCTTGCAGATTTATTATCGGACACGATCAAAATCAGAGCAGAAGTTAAGGCCAAGATCAAAGATCAAAATTGAGAACTTGCAATCCGTAAACCGAGATCTGTCCGAACAAGGACTATTAAATAACGTGAAATGAATACAAAATTTACCAGAAGTATTAATATCCTGAGACAGTATTATAGGACAACCGCTGAGTAAAACACTGAGACATCGTGCCTAATTAGCTGGCACTTAAAGAAATACAACACGAGATGTCTATAAGCAGCTTCTCCCTGAGGCTGTGGGATTTAATCACCGTATCAAAACGGCTGGTCGATCTTTTTAGTGTGCCCATCATAAACTAGTCGAACGTAGAGACTTGAGTGATACGGAACTTGCCAGCGATATTTACTACCTGACGCAATAGTTATTATTCGAGATATACTACACCACTACCTCTTCAAACACAAACAAAATCATTCGAATGAAACGTGACTACCTGAAATGAGATTTCGGGGTACATTTTAACTGTCAATTAACTCATTGTTTCGCAAAAGGAAATCTTGGTTAGAACTGATGCTTGAGGCTATACAAAGGGAAACCCTAATAGTTCATTTTGCATTACAGACTGCGTGATAAACTCAAATCTCAACAACACGAATACTGCAGACACTAGGTAAATTATTTACCGCATTGTGGAATAATATACGACGAGAGATCCGTCGAATTACCGGAAAACAATCACCGGAATTACACAAACTGCTAAGCCTACAGAGGAACTTCTAGGCCAGGCTAAAATGATAAGTTCAAGGAATAACTGGTCATTAAGTGAAGCGCCAAACTCCCTAACAACATGTCAATAGAAACTTACCCGTCAGAGAGACTGAAAGCACGAATACACTTGTTGCTCACTGGATAATGGTTATACACGGACTGACGGGCGTTTGGTTTGAGAACATATGGTTGACTACGCTCTTCTATAAACGACGAGAGTTACAATTTGAAGTCACGACCGTAATTAAATTTAGACTTAAAAAAACCAATCACTAGTGGTGTGAAATAAGGATAAAGATTTATTCTAAAATATTACTAAGTTTAATATTATTTAATACTAAAATAATCACGATATTTTGGCGGCCCTACATGCGTTTGAAATAGCGAAATGACATTTTATAAAAATGTCCGTCGTAGTTTCCGTCAATTTTGACCTCACACGTAGATTGGGCTCGAGTGATATTTTAAGAAGCAGTAAAAACTAGTTTCGTGTCTTTTTAAGTTAAAACAAAAGTATGTGCAGGATTTTTGATTGTATCACTCTGCTCACAGTGAGCGAAGATGTGTAGAGCTAAAGTTATATTGTGTAGCTGTAACAGGCTCCTGAATATACACGCCTTACATCACGGTGCCGAGATTGTTTATGGCAATTTTTCTTTAAATTTGGATTAGCATCTTCATGCATTAAAATCTTATTGCGTGTCTCCTATGGATTTCCTAAAACAGTCACGCTAAAAATCTTGTTGAGTAAGTTTCTGTGAATTTTGTATTTGTATACCATAGTAATATAGGAGACAGACTACGTCTTCGTAAAATATGGCCTCACAACTCACAAAGATATTATTTTAAGCATAACTTTGGTAATATATTTACATTAATGTGTGATCAATAGAAACACATATCAAGGCACGCCTTCACTATTTTAGGTTCATTTTAGTAGTTCAATATGGAGTTCATTATCTAGTATTTAAACCATCGTCAGTGTCAACTGTGTTCGATGTGTATACTAGGACTAATATCTTAATTTAATCATTAATTATGAAGAAGCTGTGTAAAGTCACTTTCACACAATTAAATTACATCCCTTTTGAAATGAGGAGTTAATCCCATGTGCTTTGGGAAATTTTTGCTGGGGTTCTGAATTTATTTTCAACTTCAGTCCGACAGTGCCTATGATGAAGTCAATCAGTCATCACTTCAATGAAGGTTATAAGTTATAAATGAGATAAATGTACATTGAATTTTTCAAATGGCCACAAAATCTTGACAAAAACGCAAAAATTAAAAAAAATTGACTCTGCGTGTTTCTTATTTTTATAAGCGTCCACTTATAATAAAACAACAATCTTTATTTCCAATCAAGTACACAGTACATAGACATTTAGTACATTGGTTTTTCAAATTCTTAAGGTTAATATTCTTAGAGTAAGGATGATGGTGAGCTCCATGCGACGATCCTGGGATGTGTCCATGGGTGTGGAGTTGAGGGCTTACCGATAAGTGCGAGCTCACGGCGTGAAACGAGAAACAGCTCGTATTCATTGCCGGGTTTCGAACCCGCACGCAGTCTT
>VCRD01007477.1:0-21284 GCA_006783055.1 Trinorchestia longiramus
GTATTCATTAGGCTTAAAGTAGTTTGATCTTGGAATCACCCGACAAACAACGGTTCTCTATCACTCTTAGACCCTCAAAACTTGTGGTTCAATGCACCTAATGGTCAGATTATAGCCAACAATATGTGCTCGTTATTTAATTTTTCAGAATAATGGTACGAGTTGAACTTCTGTGATGTAATATTAATTTGAAGCTCACGTGAAAACTATTGAATAGCGAGACTGCTTTCAAAACTTTCGTCTTAACTGTGAACAGGGTGCGACGAATGCGCTTAGTTTGTGACTTCATTGCTTGAAAAAATATCCATTCTTAGATGGCTTTTTATTGTAATTCATGGATTTATTATCTGTTTTCAATGCTTTGCGCAGTCATAACCTCCGCCATGATGGCTACAGCACTCGAAACTTCAACCTAGCTGATGGATGACCCTTTGTCATGAGTACGCTGATCAACTCGCTCGGGTGTCTCGACCAGGCATTTTTAGGAGCTTCATTCTGTCTCGATTAAACCATCAGCTGGGACGCGACCAACTTCCTGCAACTGCTACTACTCTGAACTCTCCTACCCAGAGGTGAGGTGAGGAAGATTTAGTGTGTCGTCTCCAACGTGCTTTGGTAGCCAACATTACTTTGTTCTGTGTGCGGTAGAAATTAGATTACTAGGTACTAATCTAATTAGTTAGATACTAAAACCAGCCACGTCTGATATACGTATAGAGACATTTCTTTAGTCTATATATTCTGAAATTCATGGTGTTATCACTGCCTCTTGCTATTCACATCTTCGGGGAGTCTCCTTACAATCAGAATAATTTCATTGCATGAAAAAGCCATTTTTCCCTCCTTGGCAGTATCCACAACACAAAACACCGAGTATGTCAGTGATAAATGATGGAATAGCCACATTAGTAAAAGAGCAAATAGCATCAGAGCCTCAGCGCTCCTTAAAAATGGCGACGCGGGCCACAGCTTTTGCTCCCCCTCGCTTCGGCAAGCCCGGTGCCGTACTCACCATTTGGTTCAACTCACAAGTTAAAAATTAAAATTTTAAATGTTTCAAAAGGTTCATTCGCAAAATTATTAACAGACACTGCTGGGATCCTGCGTTGACGAGTACACTTCTACGGCTCTAATTTAGTCCTACTATCCCACCATAGCTGGCATTTTATAGTCACAACTTACACAAACGATGGAGTATATTTCTAATTGTTCGGCCATTATCCCACATGCAAATTAATATTGTAGTATTAACTCATCTAATTGAGTTGATTCAAAAGATTTCTAGTTCTAAGAAATCGCACATCAACAACAATGTAGTACCCCAAGTGTATTCGCAGGCGTATTCACAGGTCGATACAAATTAAAATATTTTTTCTAAATCAAATTTTAAATCACTTCCTTTCGATAAAAAATAATAAAGGTAAACGTCCTAATTAGAAGAAATATTTATCGGAGTTATAAACATCGTACTTCACTTGTGATCACGCCTGGGAAGGGTTAATGCCTAAATTAAGTGTTAATTTAATTTTCTAAAATTTTGATCTGAGCAGCACTCGTATATACATATAAATAGTAAATCATAAACTTTCATACTGACCCACGGACTTGGGATTATTTATGTTTCATTTTTCATGTCACTTTTACAGTATCTGTTGCTATTATTCCGAAAAAAAAACAGATTTCTAGAAGTCGTCCTTTTCACTAACTATTTGCAATTTTTTATAGTAACAATGACTCTTGTATCCTCTTGAAATGTTTCTTCCCTTCATACTGTAAGGCTCCTTCCATTACTTTTCAATCGGACTGAATTCATCCTCTTAGTCTGTCACTAATTACTTATAGGTATGGTAGTTCTCCTGTGGAGGGGAATTTCCCTCTAATATCACTGAGATGTCATAACAAGAATAATGCGAACATTTTTACTATCAAATAAGTATTTTTCCCTCCTTAGCAACCGTAAACCCTCAATGAATTTTAGTAAAAATTGTTGTGACCTTCTAATCACGTTTTTAACGTCACATATAATTCATTGGGTTTCCATGAGAAGGAAAAGAACTTTTTACACGAAATTTATTAATATTATATCTCGCTATTATTATTAATATTATATCAATGCGTACGTTTGCAACAATGTGTATCTTGTTCTGGGAGAATATTTTTGAGTATCTTGTGACCAACGCAACACACCTACTAAGTGTACATAGCTCCTAGCTCTTACTAATTCACATCTCTTGTTAGCTCTTCACTTGCTATATGACGTGGTGGGTGCTAAGTTTAAATGCATCTATTATAACAGGCATTGAACACTTGTAATAATTCGATTTAGCGTATGCAAGTACTTCATGTACAAATGCTGAATTGTCCACATTCGAATCAACAAATGAGAGTTAAAATGGGGAAGATATTATTTCAGTAACAAATCAAAATGAGCGACTCTCCCCTTGTCTGACATCCAGATGCGAAGTGTTCCTGCTTGTTTGTATACAAACAAAACGTAAAGACAGTGGAGGTCTTGACTTTAATTAACGACACCCAAATTGTGGCGCTCTTCTTGACAGCAGCTCATTCTGGTCTAGACGTGAGTTTGTAATCATGAGGTGTTCTAAAAAAGGGCAGTACGTGTAAACTAAATTCAAGTGGCCCGTGTAGGACCATTTGTCAAACACTGGTACTTTTATAAATTTTCGTATGTGTTGACTAAGGACTTGACTAAATTACGAGCGATAATAGTCAGTAAAGCTGAAGGTTTGCAAGTTTGTTCTTAATTTGCCATCGGGGTCTATTAGAAATTTAGATGAAAATGAAACGGCTAATGTTATTATTGATATCAATGTTATTTTCATGGTTTATTGGACGGATAATTAGAAATGTACTTCAAAAAACTGAATTTTACATTGACATGTTTGCGTCAAATGATCAAATATGGAATACGACTTGGATTACGAGCTTGATTTTTCCGTAGACATTTATCCTGATCTCAAATGGAGACAGCACATTTGTTTCACTCCTAAAAGTGCAGCCTGATATTTCAGTTTCTTTATTAAAGTAAAATAATTTCATGGCTATTCCCTAGCTAAATTTAATACGCTATTAGCGGTGTTTCCATCACGTTTATATGAACTTGAGCAATTGTTTATGTGATTTATGCAGCAACCGTTGTCGAGTGGTCTGCGGCCTGTGTTTGGTATCAGGTCTCTGCTTCGGGCAGACAAACCGCGGGTTCGAAACCCGGCAATGAATACGAGCTGTTTCTCGTTTCACGCCGTGAGCTCGCACTTATCGGTAAGCCCTCAACTCAACTCCCCGCCCATGGACACATCCCAGGATCGTCGCATGGAACTCACCATCATCCTTACTCTAAGACTGTTAACCTTAAGAATTTGAAAAACCAAGTACTAATGTCTATGTACTGTGTACTTGATTGGAAATAAAGTTGTTTGTTTGTTTATGGCGAAACATTTTTATCCTGTCACCTCTAATATACAAAATCAAGTGAACTTTGCCTAGATTTAGCTTCCGAATTTCTGGCACCATTTCACTAGGATAAAGTAAAATTTTCATCCTGACAGCATACTTTTCGCTTTATACAGAAAACTGTCTAGATATTTATAACAATATTATATGAAATTTTTTTAGAATTTCATTTTATTTAATAAAATTTCCAGACACGGCAGTCGTTCCTTAGCATTTCCCTACATCCATTTGCGTCAATATTCGAAATTTTTGGAAATCAACTTGAAACTCATACTGCTGGAAAGATTTAGCGAAGGGATAGAAAAGTGTCGAGCATGAATATCTGGTAAAATGAACGAATGTTTTTTAAAAGAGATTCATTTTTTCAGTCGATTTCAGTTCTTTGTATTTTTACGCAAAAAACGTAAACCTCACAAATTTGTTGAAGATTTGATTTGAAAGATGACTAATTTAACTAAAAAAAGCTGCAAGGGAAAATCTTCGAGTTCATAAAGTTTTGCGGTAAACATTTTAAAAAGTGAACAATTTAAAAAAAAATTGTGTTAAAAAGATCCATAACGACGTGAAATTCTATTCTTAGGTGTGTAAACCCATGTACCGGTGGAAAAACATAAATAATAATGGCAGTTTTAGGATCTTAGCAATAAAAAGTCTTACCGTTCTTGAGTTATTTATGAAATAGAAAAAATGCTCAGGATGCTATTTAAAAGTTTTAAAATATTGTCATTTACATTTTTTATTGTTAAGGCATCCTGAATAACTCTTTGTGTACATGCTTTTGAAAAGTGAAAGCTGGAATTGCTATGCCTTCTGAGTTATTAAAATTTTGATATAAATTCCATGCCCCGAGTGATATTTTTCGACATTTTCAAAACGCCAAAATTTTTTATTTATATTGCTCAAAGTTTTGCAGACATCGTATTATCATCATTGAAATGTACTGAAATATAATGACCCTCCTCTTTCGTTTAAAACAAATTTGAGATCTCTACCTGGGAAGTTCGGGAAATGATGCTTTATCCGCGATTCACTACCTCTTCATTGTGTATTCGGCATAACCCATTTTAAAACAAAATGTTGACGGAAATTGTAGAGGCTCGGTACACCGAAGGTGTTACTCTCCACGCTGGGACGCATTAAGGTAATTCCGGGGGCTGTCCCAAACACATTCCATCGGTTACACGTTGAATAACTGGGTGCACTAGAGATAATAATGCCTTTGCTCAATCTATGACTCTATGTGGATCGATCGTTATTGCACTGAAGTGAAACGTAATTGAAACTTCAATCTGAGAATAGCTAATTCTTGTCTGATTTTTCTCTAATGATGACCTATCTTCAAGAACAATAATTTTATATAGTGCCATGGAAAAACATATCCAAACAATAGAAATACTACTCAAATATGAGCTGAAACGGATCCTGAATGAAAATACTAATTATTTTTTGCTCTCAAATTATTTAATAAAACTGCAACTAAGAATATTACAACTTTACGCTTAATTGCTATTTATTTTCATATCCAGTACCATGAACCTGTGTTTGTGAACTGGCATGGGACTTGGGTAACAACCCAAGAATAAGCCAAATGGCTCGTTCCTGTTGTCTCATTCTATTCTATTCTACTGGAATTTCAACCATTCTGGTCTGCTTCCGTGTGATTAGTATTATTTTTACATAGATGTCAATAGGACTAAGTTCTGTGTATTTTTTTGCCTGAGGATGATAGTAGAATCGATTTATAGCATTCTATAGTTGGATATTGTAATTTTTAAAAGGATTAGGATTATTTTTTGGTAAATTTTAATGCATAATAAACTTGAATAATGGGATCCATTGTCAGATTAGGTACCACAATTTCATGTCCAACAATTTGATTTTGCGCAACTTCTGAAATAAAACGATAATTTTCTCGGGGATTTTATTGACTCATTTCACGTGCACTAACAAGAGTTCTGCAAAATAACGAACGACTGAATTTTCACAAAAGTTACTCTTAAACAAAGTTTTTATGTTTTGCTACATCATCGTGAGCTATTTTAATATATCTTACATCGCTAAACCAAAGGAGTAAAAAACTTTTGGGAATAAATAAGTTTATTGTTATCAAATAAATCCTACTTTCCACCTCTAGTTCGTTTGGAAGCTCAAACAAGATACGCGGATTCGAGGGCTTGGAAAGTGTTCCTGGAACTTGATGACCGACTTCAATGTGGCTCTTGAACTTGACTCTACTTCGTAGACGCGTGGTGAATTCTTCAGAAGACAAACTTCTTCATGACGCCAGCGGCACAAAAGAAAATAGATCAAGTGACAGTAGAACTCAATTTAACGCTTTAAGAGAAAATATTTGTAATGAAACATTTTTTCGTGTGATATCTTTCAGAATTCATCGTATAAACATGACTTTCTAACGTGTGCCATAAAACAAGTTTTTTTTTTCAGTAAAGCACAATGCAAAAAATAGTTGCCGAAATTAGCACAACAAAATTCACACTATTTTTCTCCTCTTTTATGGATTACCTTGGACAAATAATATCTAGTTCTATGTATACCAACTTTGTTGAGTCTCATCAACAAGTTTTTGAAAAAAGTATAATAGAAGAAGAAAAACAGTTTGGCAACAGAAGGTTCATGAGTGTTGTCATATTTAAAAAAAATAACAAATCGCTTTAGTGCCTAAATTTGATTCTGGAAGGAATACGAAAACATAAAATGCACATTATCACTCTATGAAATTAAAAAAAAATATTAACAGATGCTCGTCCTTCATTGATAGAAAATTTTTCAGACGAATCAAAGAGTTTCTTAAGAGTTTCTGTACTGTTTGGTATAAAAATGTTGACCATTGAGCAAAAAGGGACGGAAACACAGCGGCTGCCAACGAGAGAAAGCCAGAGTTATAGCATGACGTCTCGGTTTACAACAGGATCAGGTTTATTTCGAAAATCTTGGTCTTGTAAGTTTATAAACAGTGTCAATAAGGTACGGAAGAAAAATGTTTGATTCAATTAAACCAGCTAAAACTTTATTAATTCCCACCATTGAATACTACACGCGAGTGATTTAAAAGTTTTATCAAAATTTGGAAATCCTTTATGTATCTTGATATTAAATTGCACGAAATAATCGCCCTTTCTAAATGTAGTTTCCGCTTCTGATGCATTCGTTCCTCGCAATACCTAATCTTCAAGGTGCAAAGTCAGCTCATGCTGACTGAACAACTGCACGATCATTTCTCTATTTTGCATCATTGATTTCAAGTTCTTAACCAAACACTTGAGAAGGGTAACTTAATGTTCACTGTTTAGCTCTGACGCTGACATGAAACTAGGAATCACCGTCAGCAGTGTTCTTTATTTGAATTTCATAAATGCTCAATTTCTACCTTTATTTTTTTACCTTTCTCTACCAAACTAGCCTAAACTATGAGACTCGATCTAATAACATTAAGCGTATGTATGTTGTTGTGGTGTAAAAATATATCAATTTCAGTTTCAAATTCGCATTATTTTGAGCGTCCGATCACAAAATTGAGAATCGAAACCTCAATTTTGATCCTGATTCCTACAGTCATTTTACAAACGTATTTCTTCCAGATTCGGAACTATTTGTTGTTCGATGCTGTGATGACTCCAGTGGACCAATGCACAGGTATACATGGCAGCAATGTTTTTTTGACCTAATTCTTGCTATGCCATTAATTTTTGTGGTAAGATAATCTGTTTTTTCAGTAAGGTACCAAATCAAGTTGGTAAAATAGACAGAGAATTTGAAATGCTGGAAGAAGTCACCATGACTTTCTTTCTTTTCATATTGAAAGACTATGCATTAGTGCAATAAATTAGAACAGGAAATTCAACAATGTACAGAGAAAGCTACTGCTAGCTCTATCTTCATCGTTGCATCTCTCGTTCAACGGTTGTACTTTGCAGGTACAGAAACTGAAGCCATTAACATCGGCAGCAATTATTTTTCCAGGTAAACCTAGGAATTAAACTTGAAACTATCGAGCAACATGGAAAATAATGTCTTAATAATGCAGGTAATTATTTTTTTTTAAATTTTCAGGCGAACTGCTTGAACTTATATGAAACTTTTTATAGTATCTTAAATTTAGTGTCGGATTGTGGCAAGTTACAGCAAAATACTGTCCCCGCCGAAATCGAGATTATTCTCTCATGTGGGAGGAGCGGTATTATTTTACTTCTAGTACAGCCTTCTTGGTATAAAAGTAGAATTTCATGACTGCTTTTTTTTAACATAACAAGAAATGAGTAATATGATTAAACTAGTTAAAATTATCTGAAGTTAACTAGATTGGTTGTATCTTATTTATAAGACAAAACCAATCATATTTCAAACATTTACCTATGTAATGAGCCAATTCTGTCTCATTCGACGTCGACGAAAAACATTTCACTGCATTTCTGGCTCCGGCCTGGCTACAGCCTCCTTTCTAATGTACTGTTGATTAGATAATCACAGTTTTCATTCATATTTCATTCGTTTACTCACTGTGGGTAAGAAAATGGTACGATGGGGTTTATTTGCACAAATGAGGCTGCTTAGCTTGCCTTATGAGAAGTTACGAGCTGCAAATGAACCGTAATGCACTGCATTTTCATATGATGCTCATAACCTAGGCATGACACTGGACGGTTCTAAACTACTTGCGACTATCAGACCATAATCTTTGAAACAATTAATTATGAGAGTCATAATTACTTACTAGCAACTGAAGAGTCGTAGGTATATAATTTATGAATTATCAGTACTTAAACACTCATAATTACTTGAACCAAGACGCTATAAGATTCCTGCATAATTCAGTCAGGAGTTTTGGAAAATGCTAAATCATGCACAATTTTTACTCAATTTTTTTAGTACCCAATAAGTTTGCTCTAAACTGTATTTTCCGCGAATGAAAACACGAAATGGTATTTGCATGTGCCAATCAAATACCGTATCATGATTATTTTACTTGGCATAATAGTTATCCATTTACATTTAGCATATTTTTCTCGTAAGGATGAGCATTTTCCTTTACGTTGAACTGACTTAATAATATCCCAACTTTATTGGATCTGGTCACCTTTAATTATATAAGAGTGAGCAAAACCACACGATGAAGTCTATGTCAAAGTGTGGTGCTGCAGTGCTACAATTATACTTCTTAAAGCATCATTTTAGGACAAAATTAATGTACATTTTTCGTCTTTAGTGATCAAAATTTAAACCTAACATTTATTGCAATATTTAAATAATGAGATTAATCTAGAGGATACTCAGATGGCAACACTATCTAAAATGAATCATCGCTCGTAAAGATTGTCCTGAGTTCGCCAGTAGAGCTCCTCGCACACACACTGTTCTCCATCTTGGCTGCTCTCAGTCCATTGACTGTCTACGCTGTGATCAAGTCTACGCTAAGAAACCAACAACAGTTGCTGAACTGAGAACAACCATTGAACGGAATGCATACCAACACCGTATGAAATGCTTCGTGGTGTTTGTGATTCCATTATCTCGCATTGTCAGTAGTGCCTTGGTCACAATGAACGCTAGTTTGAAAATGGGCATTAACCCTTTAGCGACCAATTTGTTTTTCTAGTTTCTACGTCTAAGCTCACAAAGACCGTCTGTACACTGGTGCAATGAAGCACGCTGAGAGCCAGGCAGCCAAAAGAACGACGCTGTAACATGCCGCCGCGTTCAAACCTAGTAGCAGCCTCATATTGCTCACTGTTTAATTATTAGAACAATTCACTCAAAGACCGTGAAAGACGACCGAATTGTCCTTTTAGTCGCTAAAGGGTTAACAAAGCAATAAAATAATTTTGTAGGTTGTATTAAACTATTGAAAAGAAGTATATCTCATTGAACTCTGACTTTACAATTATTGAAAGTCTGTATAATTATTTTTTTGGGACACCCAGTATATTAGAGAATTTTTTGTGCTGATATGTTTAAAAAACGATTGAATCTGCAAGAAAAACTAAAAATACCTTGCCTTGCTGATTTTTTATCTTGACCTAGATGTACAGCCAATCATGTGTTAACGGTCTGTATGCAATGTCGTTAAAACACGATTAATATAAGACTAAGTTGAGCCCTGTTCTGCAATGCAAACTTTTAAGACAATGCATTCATGCCCACGGGATTTTATTATGCTTTTTAAATTCAGCACCGCAAGACTTAGATAATTTAGCCACAGTGAATTCTTTGTTGGTAACAAATGATAATATTAGGAAATGCTTTTCACACCTCACTATGAATTCTAAGATTTGAAGGATTTGTTCAATTTAAATAGAAAATTTAACACATTGACCGCAACTCCCAAATTAGTTTGCATGCATAACAAAGGTCGCGTGTACCACATATGACGCATGATGCGGTTAAAGTGTCAAGTCATACAAGTTTAATGTTTTTCAAAAAAGAAAATGTCTAATAAACCATCACAGGCAGAAACAGAATTTCAATTTATTTTTCTTCAGTTTTAACACATAATTTACTCTGTATATAAGAGTTATTTTAATTTTCAGTTTGTGTTTCACTTCGTTCAAGAGTATGATGGAAATCCTGTACATATCTTGATATTATATTAAACAAAATAATCCACCTCTGAGTGGATAGTTTCCACCTCTGATGCCTCTGAAATTGTTTCGCTACAAACTCCTTGCAATGATATGCGACACTTTAATATTTTGTATGACATTTTATTGTACGCAAGTTGAAGTGCTCGTATCAGAAGAAATTGTAAAACTTGATGCTGAGAAATACACGGATTGTGTAAAATTATTTCTAACTCTACTATAGCATGACAAATATGAAACGCCGTCCTACTGCATGACTTACACAGTAAACGAAGAAACTATTACAACTTCGTAGAGCCTTGAGCCTGGTTCAATGAGCCTTGACAATGGTTCAGGTCCGAAGCAACTGAGCATTGGCACCATGTATCAAAAATACCCAACCGGCGGCGATACAAGAGAGACTGAAGAATATACTGTTACAACATGTAAAACACGCAAAACAACTGAAGAGGATGGTATAGATCATACGAGTTTGTCAGAAACTAGAAAAAAATTTAAACGGAGACAAATCTTTTGAGTTTATTCTCACACCTTAGGGTCGACAGTCACTTCGAAGAGAAAAGGAAATTTAACAGGAAGTGCAGGTAACTGCAGGTTTTAAGCCAAAGAACAATAAACAAAGTCAAGGAAATATATAATTGGAAATATAAACCCAAAAGAAGAATACGAGTATTTTAAAGCCTAATATGAAATTCGAGGAACGAATATTACCCAACCATTAATTTTTAGGATCTCCAATCTCTACTCACAAATTTTAAGCTTAAGAACGTGGTATTAAATAAATTTATTTCAAATGGAAAAGTGTTCATTACGATATTTACTCAAGGCAGTAAACTATTCATATGCCGCAGATATTTTGCAAATTTAAATCTTTGAATTTTGAGCACCGCCTAGTTCGTACGTTCTCCGTAAAGTTGCAGCTTTTCTGAGCAAGAAGTAAAACATCATCAATCACGTCTCCTCTGGGTGCAACGCAGAAACAAACAGGAGCCAGAGACAAGGCAACTTCAAGGCAGGCTGCAGTGCAAAATGTAAAGGAGTTTCTGGGAGACAGTTCCCATAAAATAAGTCATGGAAGTTAGGTCGCTAGTGCGAATCTTTTTCCAATTCATGCTCTTTTTGGTACTTGTATGCATTCAATTACCGAGAAAGGAATATTTATAGCATGCATATGCAGTAAATAAGGAATGACTAACGGAAAGAGACTCTCAATTCCCCTCAGACCTCTCTGCAAGCTACGAAACTGGCTTCCGAAAACACCAACATCGTATTCCATGATGAGCTGTTGAAGTTTATTTGATACTTTTCTTTCCTTGTCAGGCAGCACACACTCAACATTGCTCGCTAAATGTCAATTTTAGCATTAAATTTTTCGAAAACAGTAGAGGTGGTGCGAATATCCGTATCTGCATCCACGGGTATCTGCATGATTTTCAGATTTGTATCTGCATCCGCAGTATCAAATGTAGAGTTCATGCGGGCATTTTAAATAATGCAGTGTTATAGTAAAAAAGTAATATTTTATTTCATTTCATCGATAATTAGAAACCAATCAACTAAGCTTTATGCTGTATTCAATTAATACTTCTTGTAGTGTTTATATGATGCATAGGATAAAAGGGAAAACTGATATGTGCTTGTGCAAGGGTGTGGTGGTAGTGGTGATGTGGTGATAGTAGTGACAAGACATAGTGATGTGGAATGTGTTAACGTGTAAGGATGTGTGTGATGTATTATGAGGATGTGTGAAGGTGAACGGGTATGTGGGAAATGCGAGCAGTTGGGTCTTAGTCATATTAAAAGCCAATGGCTATCGCGCTGTAAAACACAAACAAAACAAGCAGCGCAACCAAGCCTGAGCGACCGACGCCTAGCAGGTGAAATAGGTCCTACGAGAGCCTCGAAAACGTGGGAAACATTGAAGAGACTAACGGTCAAAACTGCAAACGGGTACAAGCAAGACCAAAGGTGAAAGGAGGGGCCAAAAGTTAGGAGGCGTATTTCTAAAAAAACAACAACAGATTATATAATTAGCCGTCAGGAAACCAAGGTGGCCAATATAGCAAGGCGATAAGTGTGAGTGACAGTGCTAGGAGCGATAACGATTCTACAGCGGGGGTCTTCAAGCTGGGGAAGCGAGCGATATCGGGGCGACAACGAGCAAAAGACAGACACATCGGTGGGAGGTGAGATTACCTCTGGGATAGGAAACAGAAATAAACGTAATAGGGCACCTCTATCAAGGCATAAGCGTAGTAGGGCAGCTCTATCAAGGTATGCACTTACGGAGGACTTTTCTCTCATTTTTAGGAGGGACCTCCGGGACCTACGGGATCTACGTAATCTACGGCATCTACGGGATCAATCAGGATCAGGATCGATATTAGAATCTAACAGAAACTATCGGAATTTATCAGGACATCTACATCTACAACGACTACTACTTCTAGGAGTAATTGGATTCATGGAAAAGTTCACATAAACTAGGGAAGGTATCACCAGTGATTATTTCGGAAAGGCTCGGGACTTCATCCCCAACTGAAATTTAAAGTCTACGTGATCTCTTCGGAATATCTACAACGGGAAACACGTGGAAATATCAATTGATGCAATTTATCTTGGGCCCTTTAAACCAGTGGAGGTTGGAAACTAGCGGGAGAAGCTTGCGCATACATAGTGTAAACAATAGGGTGTGCCGCGCGGCGTGTAGGGCTGCTGAGCGTATGTGCGGGTAGTGTGTGCGTCCGCGCATGGAAATTCTTCTAACTGAATGCTCAATGATGATAATTTTGTTAGTGAATTGGTTGATGGAACTGCAGGTATTATTAAATCAGGAGTATCGTTAGTCAAAATAAAGAGTGAAGTTAAATGATAGGATTGGAGTGCTTTTTAGTGAATTTTGTCTTGTCCGTGTGTACTTAGACTGTGTTGTTAGATGGAACAGTGTTTTGGTCAATTCAATTCAATTCAGTGAACAGTGAATTGGTCGATTTGAGGAAATAAGGCTACTCAGATTTATAACAAATTTACGTTTTTTTAATGTGTTTTTCCGTGTTTTTTCCAGTAAATTTTAAGCTTATTAATAGTGTTTTTTTACCCTTCTTGTGTTGGCCTCATCAATGCATAATATAGTAATCATGTCAGAGGGTTTGGATTCCTCGAATTTGCGACATCTCTCTCGCGTTATGAAAAATTCATTGCATTCAATTAACGTAAAATGTGTATGCGATACATTCACCTTGTAAGAATTAAATTAATGCTCATAATTATTAGGTATTTATCCTGTAACCATGTAGAGAGAGAGTACGTTTCGCCACAAGGGACATACTGGACGCAACAAGAGTGAACATGTAATGCAATACTGAACTTTGCCAAACAGATATTTCCAAAAATGCTACCATGATGATTGACAAATATCAAAAAATGGAAAGCATACAAGTGTCAGAAGAACTTGTCCTTTGGTGGCGCACGAAGGCTCAGTCGTATCTTTACCTTGCTACACTTACTAGGACATATTTAGCCTGTCCCTCCAGCAGTGTAGCCAGCGAGCGCCTATTTGGTGGAGCTGGCATCACGTGTGATGAGAAGAGATCCAGGTTAGTTCCAGAGCGAGCAGATTGTTTACTATTTCAAAATAATAAACAGACTGTTATTACAAATGAGGTAATTTTAAAGATGTAATTGAAGCTATGCAGCGTATATTTTGTGAACAAATTGGGCTCCTTATTGTGATTTAGGAAGGCATGGATCCTATACCTAGACATGACCACTTAAGATGACTGGATTTGAAACTTTCGCTAAAATTCTGTATTAAGAGCAGTGCACTATGTGGAGAACAGTCGCAGGACTGCGGTAGATAGTCTTTGAGATTTTTCTGAAGAATCTGTTTAGTTTAAAATTTTGCTCATAACACATCAAGAGGCAATTTGGGATCATAAATCAGTCAGCACGGAATTTATTGCACACTTAACAAATGGAAGCTTTCGAGAAATCTTGATGTTGAAGGTCTGGTGCTGATGGGAGAGACGTTGAGTGTTTGAAAGACCTCAACGGAAAAAATGTAAACTGACGCTTTACTCTAAATGCAAGAATGCACCTCGGAGGAAGCACACAGAAGCGTGTATTCACTTGAAAGGTTGTTTAAATTTGGAAAGACTAACTTGATGGTTTTTTATTTTATTAGTCCCTTCTCAAGCAAGAAACGGCTGTCACCAATGTCTGCATTAGAGTGCGACTATTTCCTCGCTTTCTTCATCTTAATCACCAACATTTGGAACTGGGGCAGAGAAAGCAAACTTTTAAATTTCTTGCAGATAATAATAATTTACTAACTGCACCCAAAATTTGGTTAGGATATTCTGTTTTGAAATAATTTTTTGTGTTCTTGCACACATACGAGGTGCGTTTTTAAAGTAAGTATCGCTTTGAAATTCATCCGCTGCTGCGCCACTGTCTGTATTTGGTGCACCCGTGCTGCATATCACACTCTGTTGGAAAGCCACAGATGCCAATACAATCATTCGGCGGATGTATGTTTGTGACTATCAGAAATGCCTCCTCCGATTGAGAATCTCGTTGACTGCAAAATACGCACTATGATTCGTTTTCTTAGTGCTAAAGACGTGAAAGCGGCTGAAATTCATCGTCAGATCATTGAAGTATATTGAGAACCATTATGAACGATGGGCTAGTGGAGAAATGGGTGAGAGCCTCTAAAGATGGCCGTACGAATGTGCATGATGAGGAACTAAGTGGGTGATATTTAGTCTATACTGACAATTTAGAGCAGAAAGTTGATGAAAAGTGAGAGAGAACAGACACTTCGCAATTTCGACGTTACGTGATGAATTCCCTCAATTGTCAAGGAGTGTGTTTTATGCAATTGTTACAGAACGTTTAAATTCTCGAAAGTTATGCTCCATACGCAGCCAATAAAACTCAAGAGCTGATCCGATCATTTCGCTGTGAATAACTTGATTACCCTCAGTACCGACGTGATCCATCGCCCAGTGACGGCCACGTGTTCTTGCATTTGAAGAGTAATCTGGATGGTCTGAGCCACGACAAAGATGAAAATGTCAAACCGACTGTGTTACAATGGTTGTCTGATCAGAAGGCAGGTTGCTATAAAGATGGTATTCAAAAGCTAGTTGTACCATACGATAAATGCTTTAATATTGTTGTAAATTCTGTAGAAAAGTAGATTAAAGTAAAGGCTTTCATTGTAAAATAATTTTGTTCAGTAAAGTCTACTTTTTTATTTTCATTTAAAAACGGTACTACTTGAAAAAACCTCTTATTTTAATCCGAATGATTGATTCCAGAGGATTAAAAAATTTTTCACTTGATTTTGCAAGTATTGTAAAAGATTAGTGCACAAGAACTTGGGATAATTCAATTTGCCAAATAACTTGTGCCTAAAATGCCACCGAATAAAATAAAAGGCATGAAATGTCAATGTTCAAAATTTTCATACGTATGGAAAAAGATAAAAAGGATGAAAATATTATATTATGTGGCGATACGTGTTAGAAATGGTGAATAATGTCTAATTAATTTGTTATTGATTGATTTAATGCACATAAAAAATGAGAAAATTTTTCTGCCTACTTTTAATTTCATAATGATATATTGCATAATGATGAGTTTTTTCTCTCTCACGGTTTACGTAATCTTCGTTTTAATGCATGCTTTTTCTGTATGCTATCCTTCCGTTATATTTCAATTAATGTTTGTTGTAACATAATTAATTAAATGCAACAAACATACATATCTAATCGCACTAGAGGGACTTTAATCCTCTGAATACATGACATGGTAAAAGGTGCTCCCAGTACTTCTTTTCAATGGCAAGATGAGGGTAATGATACGCACAAAAGATTTAGTACATATTATTCTTAACGTTGCGGGATGGGAAATGTGAGTTACTTACCACATCTTGGCACATAAACCACAACATGATGTCCTATTAAACAGTGCACTATCAATGGATCAATTGTATACTTAATAGTTGAATAATTAAATGTACACACGGAAGAAATTAGTTAAATCAGTAAACGTTCACATCATATCACGAAATCTACCCTGTTGCTAACCTCGATCACATTGAGAACAATAGTATTAGAACTTGCCCATTACACTGGAGATTCGTTGTTGATGATGGGCTACAATGTTTAACACTCACGATATAACACCTTAAAAATACCGCTGATTTTCCCTCTTATCACGGTGCCCTTAAATCACCTTGCCTAAACCTAGATGTCGCTCTAGTTCCACTAGCCTACATCGTCCCCGAGATCTAGCTCCCAAGTCCCCAGTCTAAGTCCAAGTCTAAGTCCCAGTCCCCGCATCTATCCTTACTACCGCTTTTATACCAGCCTTGCTCGTCCCACTTGTCTTTTCGTTTCATTTTCCAATTTCCCTATTTGTCAAATGGTCTGAAGCGGGTTTCAAAACGTTTCTGATGTTCTCCGCCTACTCTTCATCAGCTTGAGAGTTTTTTTCCGACTGCAAATTCTCGAGCATCACACGATGCATTCCAATAAATTTCTTTTGTTTGAAATTCCTTTTATCTACGAGACATAACACTTCGACCTTCTCACCCCACTGCGTATGTTTCCCCTGCAGCTCTCGCGCTCGCCTCTCTGTTGTTTATTTATGTGAGTTGGTGCGCCGTCGCCGCTTCACACATGATACCTCATCCTTGTAAGATACACACACCCAATATATATACTTCATACATCGCCTGGAATATGAAAACCTATGCATATATCATGACTATCTCGAAAATTTTCATTAAATTTCATGGATGAAATATTAATATTATTGAATTTTATCAAGTCCAGATGACATAGATACCGCATGCTAGGTTCAGAAAGCTTGATTCGAATAGAAGTGTTTATCTAATAGTATGAACTGGAGGAATGTAAATACAAGTTTTGAATTTCAGAGGAGTTTTCCAATAAGTTCGTACATTTTTGGTAGTGGATGAACATTTCTATAACAGTATTAAGCACTGAAAGTTGAGTAGTTAAAAATGTCTGATTTGTCAGATTCAAAGTAAAAAGATTTTCAAACGAAAGTTGACGTCCAAGATACCCACTTAAAACATAGAAAGTAAAACTTTTTTCAGTCATCAAATTATGTGAATGAATAAGGTACAAATTAGTATCTGATCAACTTAAAAGTTACTAATTATTTTTGATTTAGGTCTTTTTTTGGGGGAGAATAGTCCATGCGATTTAAAAGAATTGACAATTGGTTTCGCTCTTGTGACATCGAGTAAAAGCAAATAATTATTTGAAAATATTAATTTTAATCTAAGCATCTGTTTACCTTAATTTTCTGACAAAGCACTACTGGCAAATTTCTGCTCATAGGAGCTCTAATTAAAAGTCAATGACATGAATTATAAATTATTGATCTAAAAGGGTTTCTAAATTATGAATCATACGAAACTGAATTTTAAAAATAAAGTTGTGAGTTTTTAAAATATAATTTACAATAATGTACAAAATTATCATTTAAGATTGGAATTCTTATTGACGTAATGATCCAGGGGTAGAGCAATTTCCAGATAGACGCAAGCTCTAGAACTAGATGTTAACAGAAACACTAAAACACAGGAACAGAACTTCGAGAATCGCACTGCGCAATCGGGATACTTCTCAAGAATTACGATGAGAACGAGCACGGATGAGAAGTTATCATCCTAGTCAATTTTTCCCCTATCAAGAAAAATTAGCTCCAGTTCTTGAAGTGACTCTGATCAACTTCAACTTTGATCAAACTGAAAGGAGATTAATTAGACAACTAACTTTGCCACCAACTTGGAACAAGATGAGAAGTTTTCCTTTCAACTTCCAGCGTTCGGATAATTTGAAACAATTGATTAATTAATCATTATTACAAAGCCAGGTCTGAACAGGAAATAAAAAATCATCTATTAATGAAGGCAATAGTGCTTGCATGCAATAAAATGCTTCAGATTTGTCCTCAAACCTTCACTAACTGGAGCAAAGATGTTCAACGTCAATTTGTGTGGTCGGGAATTGAACGCTTGGGAGGGTTATTGGATGGTTTGAATATTTATTTGATACTCATCCGAGGGCTTTTACCGTATTGGACATACAAACCTAAGCGTGAAAATTTATTTGTAACCACTGGCTCTTATATGTGAATCATAATGATTTAAAGTTTTTTAGCTAGAAAGTTTTTAAGCAAAAAAAATAAGCTCCCGTACAGAAAAAATGAGTTCAGGATGACACTGGATGAGTTGTTGATCTAAAATTCAGTGGTTCCCAAACTATCTTACCTGACGCCCCCTTTTTGCTTCCAGTAGACCCGCACGCCCCCAGTGCCTCTTTTTTCATATGAAATGATTCTTACATTTATTTCTTATCATGGCAAAATATTTGTTTGTATTACATTTTAATAATGAAAGCCACTCAAACAAATAATACTACATTCCAGTAACTAAAGTAACAGTAACATTAGCGTACAAAACTCACCGCGTATTATTCACATTTCACACTTTCGATCACAACGAGTATTTCACACAATCAACAAGACATTCCATTCTGCATCGTTCTACCCTTGCAAATCGTCAAGGTTACAATGTCACTCATACACGTATGTGATCCAGAATTGAAGAGTGAAATAAATCCCTACCGTGGACAAGGGGAATATGTGCTCAGGTTGACGGGATGGAGTATTGGGAGTTTGTGACGAGTCCCTCAGTGGCGTTAGTGTGGTTGGTATCATTGACTTGTCCAAAACGTGTAAAGAGAACTAGCTTAATGGAAAACGGGTTGGAGTGACTTCTATAATTATACTTTGAATGTATGTAATGACAGATATTTGTTCTTTGAATGATTTTATTATTCTAATTAAACAAATCATTTTGAGCAGATGATTTCACGCCCCCCCTTGTATCCTCCTCGCGCCCCCCTAGGGGGGTGCGCCCCCTAGTTTGGGAACCACTGAATTCTAAATGTTAACATTTCGCCAAGTGAAATAGCTTTTAAATGGTAAAGCATGCAGTGCAGTGTGAGTTCAACCATATTTCAGTTCAGCTCAGTTGAAGTTGCCCATTAATCATGTTACGGCAACTTGAAATGGGGTTTTGACAGTCGATACACAAAAGGGTTTCACAGGTATGTTTCAGTTTCTACTGCTTTAACATAATTTACTAATTTGAAATGATGTGTTCAGTTCCCTCTGTTGCTAACTTTAAAATTCAAATTGTTTGTTGTTAATTTTGTTCAACTAAGTATTTTTACCTGAAATAAAAGAATCCAAGCAATAAGTTCTAATAAATTGATATAACTATTTAAAATTGTATTCGAAGAAGACACTATCTCTGAACTTCATCAACTCTCGTGCGCTTAGATATAAGTTCTGCAGAATAATCACGATCACTTGTGAAACCTACACCTTAAAGAAATGTATTTATATTACCTTTAGTACGTTCTCAACAAAATTAATTTAGTAGAATTCGTGTACGTAGCCACGAACTTCGACAAGAAAACTACTGCAGTTATGTATAGCACTAACAAAGCTAATGATCCAATGAACGGAAAATGAAATTTATCCCTTGTTGAAGGATTTTGTTTCAGTGTACCGGCTGTATAAGCTAAAGGTAAAAAACTCCTAGGAAGAGAAAACATTAAGTCTTATTTATTGTTCAAAAAGTTATTGCTGGGACAACTTGTTAAAGTCAAAATTCTATACTCTGTTCTGTTCTTCACAAGCTGCCTTTCCCTTTAAAAAAAAACGCTTCAGCTCTTAATCATTTGCGTTCAGCTTTTATGCGGCTGTAATTACAGAAAATGTTTGTTTTACGTTCCCATTGATTACTATACGAAAAACGCACTCTAGCCTGGGAATGAGCGGCTTATCCCTCTTCTGCTGAGTGTTAACGTTAAACAATCGTCTCTACCTGTGAAATAAAACACTTCCTCACAAAAAATTCGGGACGTATTTTCCCTCTGTACTCGTGTTGAGAGTTTGGTCTTCCGATCAAATCCAAAATCTGGCCGCTTTGAATTCCTATTTCAGCCATCCGGATGACGGCCGTCTGTTGCAGGCGAATCCCGACAACCATCACCCACCGGAGACCGGAAAATGCCTCCGAGGAGAAAACCTCCAAGTTGAAGCGAGGTATAATACATTTTTTTATTTCTGAATTTGAAAATTTTTCTCGGTTTAGAATTGGAAATTATTTGGCATTCAAAATCATCGTTACAATTCTCCGCATTTTCAAAAATTCTGAATCAATTACACTCTTGTTATAACTTTTCTTTTCATGAATCTTCATTTTCGAACGGATTAAGACGTAACACTAAATACGGGTGAAATAATTCTAACATGTAACGAGTCTTCAATTATATGCTACGATAGTTTTTATTTTTCTTATTTTCGTTACTGGAATCATTTTATAAGGAACTAATCATATTACCTACATTTCATACAGGTAGGCTAAAAAGTGTTCAATTCACATTGAATAACTTATTTATTTAGGTTTCAATGAACTGTGAGAGGAATTAAGAAGCCAAATTATTAATTTATATAATCGACTATGTATCTTGTAGTGAATCGCATGGCTCCACTACCAGCGAGCCTCACGATGAAGCTAGCTGTCGGGACAGAAGAAGTGAATCCCAAGCGAGGGTAGCTGTCATTAACCAATGAGCAGTCACGCTCAGGCAGCAGAAACCAGCCAACCAACCTATATAATTAGGCGAAAACGCTCAGCGTCACACACTCTCCACCAAGAACTTCCAAAGTCAACATACCCATTAAGAACTCTCATCACCTGCAGAAATCAACACAGCCGACAACAGAGCAAAGGTAGCAGAAACCAGCCATCCTGTCTGCGGACAGGATGGGCTTAAACAACCCACGCACTAACGAGAAGTGCACGTTACCAGCTCGCCACGCGCTCCAACTCTATACGTTCCAGCGTACTACCGCAAGATGTCAGTATGCCAACACCACGACGTCAAGGCGTGCGCAAAGAAGAATCAACAACTTATATCATATTCAAATGCTAAATACAAAGTATTAAACTTATCCAGCCTTTAATTGCCTTTTCTCCTATTGGGTTTCTCAACGGTCCTTTACCCCCTCAGGCGCACACTCCGAGTAAGATAAAGATATTCAATGTCTGCTCGAAATGTCTGAGGGTTGGGACTGAAGAGTTACAAAGATCAC
>VCRD01007478.1:0-11789 GCA_006783055.1 Trinorchestia longiramus
GTCTTTTTCTAAACCAATTTTAATAATATGCAAATCAGTATCTTCAATTCATAAATAATTGCTTGTATGTTATTTATTATTTAAAATTATATTTTGAATGTGAATTTTTCCTAACCTCAAATTTCCTTTGCAGGGCAAGTACATTGGACAATGCATGGATGAAATCAAAGCTGAGTTACGGCAGGAGAACTTTGCTGTCAAAGCAAATGCTGTTGCCAAGCTTACTTATGTGAGTACAGTATGCTCTAATGTTTCCTTTACTCTTTTTGTTATCAGTTGTGGTCTCCACTGTGAACTCTGAAGAGCCTGTTCTAGTTCATATGACTGCTCTACTGTTATTAAATGCTACCTTATTAAACATTTCTTGCTAGTGAATATAATTTACCTTTGCATCTCACATTTTATTTAACTGGTATTTTCATGTTTCATTTTTACAGCTCTTCAATCTTATTACTCTCTGAAATTTTGGTTGATTGAAAAATTCCAGTTTACCAGTGATTGTTAGTTTGCTGTAGAATTTCCTTTTAATGTTGAATTTCATTTCACAATTTAACCTCACTTTACTGTTGAATGCTTTTATTTTGTTTTTGAATTTGGTTTAGGTTATTTGATATTGAGTAAAATTTTACTATCAAGTCCTCTATAAAAATTGTCCATATTGAGTTTCACTTTATGCTTAATCATTTTCTGTCAATTTTTTTGAACTAATGCAGCATAGCATATCTATTATTAGCAGCATAGGCAAGCACAGCTATGGTATATGAAATGGCCTTTAGTTTTTTTGACCAAATACAAATTGTAACTGCAATATATTAAATAAATTTTCTTAATCACATATGGCAGTTCATTTTCGTTGTTCAGAAGGGAGTCTGTCATGTAAAGTCCTTTGTACGAAGCAAAGCTGCTGCAGTCTCTCATTCAATAACAATTAAGGAGACATCAATCCAATTTTTGGATGGAATTTTTGTGCTTTATACTAATTGTAAACTTATTTCTGTTATATTTTGCATACTGTTCAACATACAATATACTAATGATGTGTAAAGCTGATAGTGTTCATAGCTTTGGTATAAAACTGCATCATGCAAGGTATTGGTTTTGTCTGTTAAAGAAAGAATCTTAAAGTTTGTAGTTGCCAATGATATCACTAGAACTAAACTTTTTAGTCTTTCAGTTAAACAAGAATTTATTGTGGGTGACAAATAAAATCAAACAAGTCTTTTCTCTTATGTGAAAGATTACATGTTCATAGTTGCCATATGCTCATACATGTTGAAATGATTAAGCACAAAAGACATGGGAAATTGAGTAACTACTACTAGAAACAACTGAAAGATTGTATCACTTTTCATCCTACTAATCCTACTTGTTGTAATTTGTTTTCTGTTTGAAAAGCAGTTTATATTCCACTGTGAAAATAATCTTTTTTCTGTCCTACATCAATATGTCATATTCCCTATTTAATATAGCTAACAAGGCAGCTAATGTGTGTTTGCTGATGTGTTGCTTAAGTCCAATAACTTTGGCATGTAAATCTGACAATGCACAACCAGGTTGAAGTAATGACTGTAGGCCCATGCAGTATCCTGTATATCCTTGCACAAGGGCAGTTTGTGTGTTACATGTCATAACTTACACAATTTCATCACTCCATGGCTTTCTAAATGTGTCACAGTATTTGTAACAATTAAAGCACTAGTTTTCAGTCATGTATAGTGGCCCCTTTGAGTCTACCTGTTCAGTAGGAGCCACAAATGAGTATCTTCATCTTGTGCTTCCTTTTGCAGCTCCAAATGCTTGGCTATGACATCAGCTGGGCTGGCTTCAACATCATTGAGGTGATGAGTTCACCCAAGTTCACATACAAAAGAATTGGCTACTTGGCAGCTTCCCAATGCTTCCATCAAGACACTGAGGTAAGCATGTTGTGCATCTATTTCAGATTCTCTCATGAACTTTCATTTATATTGAAATAATTCCTTGTCTTCTGGATAGGCATTTTGATCAGCTATTATTAACATTGCATATATTGTCACCAAAAAATAGTCCCTGGTATTATTCCTTGAGATGAAAATTCTATTATTAGATTGGACTTCTACTACATTTATAAGTCTAGACTCCTGTCATATGGGAATATCAATGAGTATTACGTAAGTTACTAATCAATTGAATAATAATAATGATAATAATTCTTCAAGAATTTTCTGCTAGTCGATGTGCTGAATTGAGCTGTTGTATCTCCTGTACAGTGTCTGAGACTGGGCTGGTGGTGTGTAGGGTGTTGTGATATTCTGGTCCTATTAGAACATTTTTTTATAATTGAATCTCAACATCTAGGTGTTGTGAGGGTGTGTGATCTTGAATTTCTGTTTATTCACAAACTGAAACTGGATTTAAAATATACTTGGTGTTCCTTTTCTTTTGTTTGTTAGATTACAAATTAAATATTCTGTTTTACTTCTCGAATGTTTTGTTTTTTCTATGAGCTGTTTACTTGTTCTCTCATTTCACTCTCGGTTACACTTGTTCTCTCATTTACAATGTACTTGGTACACACCTATGATATGACAAAATTAGTGTAATCGTATGCTCCTATTCCCATGCAGGTAGTAATACAGACAACAAAGAAGCTCCATGATGTGACAAAATTATAGTAACTGCATGCTCATATTCCTGTGCCGGTGGTAGCACTGACAACAAACAAGCTCTATGATGTGACAAAGTTATGATAACCACATGCTCGTATTCCCGTACAGGTGGTAATGCTGACAACCAACATGATACGTAAGGACCTCAACGGTCAGAACATGTATGATGCGGGCACAGCACTTACGGGGCTTGCCTGCTTCATCAGCCCTGACCTCGCCAGAGACCTTGCTAATGACATAATGACTCTGGTCAGTGTTTGTTTGTTTGTTATTAGTAGCATTTGTGCTGTAGCTGTTTTATTGCAGCATCTCCTCTATTGAAGCTTGGGCATACTGCGTGTTTCATCGATGAGAATGTGTATGATTACTGCCTATCTGGTTCATGTATTATTGGTTATTAACCTGTGATTTCAAACAGGTTAGTCATTGGTGATCATGCAGACAAGCTTTGTGGATATGCGAGATTTAGAGTGCCATTAAGTTGTTTGATAGCCAGCCCAACAGCAGCTTTGTTGTGGTGGATCAAGCCATAAAGATATGTAGTTGCTTTACCCGTTTGACATCAATTGTACATAATTGTGTGTACTGTAATGTATTTTGCTACGTTGCGCAACGTGATGGATGAGAAAATTGTCTTAATAAATTCATCTACTCGTTTGAAACAGTTTTTTGGAATTTATAGAAAATATAAGTATCCACAAGGATTTATTCTAATGACATGCTACTCTGATCATCAATAGATAAATTCAAGTAGTGGGATGAAATGAAGAGTAAATACATGATACTAAGAAGAGCAAACTTCTAGTTTAGATTCCATTTGCCAGAAATTATCTAATTCAATAACCTTCTTTGTATAATTTCTGAGCATTTGAAATTCTTGCTAGAAAACAAGAATATATTGTAAGACAAGTTTCCTTAGTATTTTGATGAGAGTAAGCATTGATATATATTATGTCAAATAAATATGATGTCTATTAAATTTTGAGATTTTCTCGAATGGAAAATGATTTCAACTTTCAAGCCAAGGATCTGCTGTCAAAACGAGCATCATCTACCAAACCAAGCATCAATTATCATCAAGTACTAATGAAGTGGATACTTGTTTGGTATTTATTTCTAGTTCAAACAGGTATAGTGGTCAATGTTGAGGCAGTTGTACATAACATCTGTTTTTTTTTATTGTGAAGAAAGCGTTATTAATTCGGATAAGGTCTAGGTATTGATGATATTGTTTGAAGTTATTTACTAACTAAATGCTGAATTTTACTTGTCTTGCAGACATTTACTTTATAATTGTCTCTAGGGTGGGCTACATTGTTCATAGATTGTATGCGAATTTTCTCCCTTTTGCTCCTTAATGTGCTTCTCTTTATTAAACTGCTACTCTCGTGAAGAGAAAATGCCAGGACACATAATGGCGTTCTATTGATGTTCCTCTGGCTTCACTTGAGTATGAACTGCACTGTGCAGCTGACCTCCACCAAGCCGTACCTCCGGAAGAAGGCGGTGCTGCTGCTGTACAAGGTGTTCCTCAAGTTCCCTGAGGCGCTGAGACCAGCTTTCCCTAGGCTCAAGGAGAAGCTGGAGGACCCTGATCCTGGTGAGCTTTGCGTTTTCTAAATGAATTGCTTTGAATTCATTGAAAAAGTTTTGAATTAATTTCTTTTTATTACATGAAAAATTCCTTTACTCATGAGTTATTTAATTCTTATAAATTACTTTATTCATAGTTAGAGTTTCATTGGAAATTTTGCTCGCCGGTTGTTGATATTTTGAGCAATTATGAGTTGGATCTCCACAGAGTTGAGTCAGATCATATGGCATCTCCAAATCCTAAAACTAGTCTCTCCTTCTAGTCGCTGTCTACTCTAAAAGAGTGGTTTGGGATCGTGAAACTCTCCCCCTTACCTCAAGCACTGGAGTGGCAGTTCTAGTCAGCAGCATTCAAACCTGTTTCAAAAATGCTTATATTCCAACTCTGTATAGACTGGCAAATTATAACTGATGTATGGATATCTGGATTCCAATACACGTGAGCTTTAGGGGCCATCAGCTGAAAATATTTTCCTTTATTTCTCTATCCCTGCTACGTAATTCCCACACCGGCTTGGTTTAAGCCACCTCTATGCTGCAAGGAACTGCAGCAGACGCATTAATGTTAACACATCAATTACTATGGTTTTTGCAGGTGTATATGTGCATCTATCTATATATATATATATATATGTGTGCAGGTGTGCAGTCTGCTGCAGTGAACGTCATATGCGAGCTGGCTCGCAAGAACCCCAAGAATTACTTGTCTCTAGCCCCTGTCTTCTTCAAGCTCATGACCTCCTCCACCAACAACTGGATGCTCATCAAGATAATCAAACTGGTCAGTTCCCTTGACACAATCTTCCGTCTTTGCTCTTGTGAATTATAGGCTGGTAAAGATGGCTGTCGTTGGGTTCAGATGTTTTAAAGAAAGTTGCATAGTACACTGGGACGGCCATCGGAGTCTGTGTTTTATGAGTAACTAGTATTGTTGGCTCTTTACAGGCGTGAGTAGGAGAACAGAAACAAATTTTGTATTTAATAGCGTTTGTGGGAAAAAATATTTTTTGTGTGTTGTAACTATTAACTAATCAACAAAGCGAACCTGCTTTCTACTTGTGCCTTATAAAACTACATTCTACTTGTGCGTTATATGATAAGACTGCAAAGATTGGTTTCTCACGTACTGAAATAATTTCGAAAAAAATATTAAGTTTGATGCCTATACAAGGTAAACGTAAAACTTTTTACGGGATGGAAAAGCGTTAGCGAACCCGACGGTGTAATCCTATTGGCTGTTGTCTTCAGTCAAATAAATACTCGTCATTATGAACACTTGTTTCGTACATACCATGAAGTCACATGTTGACTGCCACTCAGAGCTTCATAAGAAGTATAATAGCAAAAACCATGTAGTTTATTTTCTTATCTACCCCGGAAGTGAAGTATTGATGTTTGAAGAGAACACCAGGTTGTGGTGTAGTAATTTCATCTTTATATGAGGGCGTCTCTTGATCTGACGGCTTTTAACGCTTTACTGGCTGGCAGTTTGGCGTGCTGGCCTCTATTCAGCCTGGCCTGGGGTCCAAACTGAGTAAACCTCTGACGGAGATCATCTCCAGGTACTACAAACTCATGTTGTCTAGCTTGTATGTGCGGCCAGTATTCGGTCACGTGCTACTCTCCACATATATTGTAGCTATTGTCCTGTTGTTTTCCTTGTTGATGTTTGGTCAAACCTATGCTAATTAGAGACAACGTGCAAGTCATTTACTAAGTTGTGTATGCCAGGTGTAAGTAATTAACAGTTTAGAATATTACATTGAGGAGCTACTATAAGTGTATCTGGTCTTAATTTTTTGCTTGCTTGCCTCCCTACGTCACAGTTTGGAGCCCTCACTCCCCTAGAGCCTCGACTGGGCAAGAAGCTCATAGAGCCGCTCACCAATCTCATCCACAGGTATTTGCTCTTGCATTATTTCCTCCTCAGATTTTTCTTCTTGCTCTTGTTAATACATTTTTCTTACTCCTGTTTTTCCTCCTATTTCTATTTTCCTCTGACTTGTTTTTATTCTTTTCTCTTGTTCTTGTTCCTTACACTTTTTCTTATTTTTATTCTCCTGCTTTTATTCTCTGTTCTTTTCATGGAGAAACCAGCTCTCACGAAACGGTAGCTGTTCTCTTTGGATGAGACCGAGATTATGGCACTGGAGGGACACGGTCAGGTCTGTGTGCTGCCTAGTCCATGTTCAAACGACAAGGTGTGGGACGGTGTGGGACTAGCCAAAGTGTTTGAGAACTTTTGAGTAACGAATAGACGTGTATTTAAAATCTTAAATTTGACGGCCATTGCGCTGAATGCTTTTCATGTTCTAGTGGCAGTGGATGTAGTTGAACTATTGGCAGAGACTGTTAAAATAGATAAGTGTTTCATCTGATAGCACTTAATGAGCTCTCGCTACTCATGATGTCCTGTAAACGCATCTGTTGTTAGGGCTTTTGCTGCTTGTTTATGTTTTATAGTAACTGGCATTACTGCTTGACTTTATTGTACTGCTGGTCTACATCTCGGATTGTAACACTTCAATAAAATGTCGCTACAAATTTTATTTCTTTATAAAGAATCACATTTTTCTCTGTATAATCTACTACACTGGATGACCGAGCTACTCACCACACTGACAGTGCTGATGGAGTCTATTGCGATATTTATTACTGCCAAGTAGACCTTCATCTTCACTTCTATTAGTTAGCCTGCATTAAGCATTGCACTACAGGAGTCATCTAGCTGGGTCGTCCCTCATCATCCAAGATGAACAACCGTGTCTTACACTGGCGCATGAACACACTTTTCTTCGCTCACCTTTCTCTGTGGTTGAAAGGTGCCTGGGTATATTATGTTGATGTTGTGGTGACCGTCTAGTTCATTATGTTGACGTTGTGGTGACCGTCTAGTTCATTATGTTGACGTTGTGGTGACCGTCTAGTTCATTATGTTGACGTTGTGGTGACCGTCTAGTTCATTATGTTGACGTTGTCTAGTGTGATGTGGGTGATTATCTAGTTTTTATGTTGACGTCTAGTGTGATGTAGGTGAGTGTCTAGTTTATTATGTTGACGTTGTCTAGTGTGATGTAGGTGATTGTCTAGTTTTTATGTTGACATCTGGTGTGGTGTGGGTGACCGTCCGATTACTTCCCATCTATTACGGAAGAAAAATTATTGAAATTAAATCAGAACGGGTATGTATGTACTAGCCAGTTTCCGTGAAAATTCCACGATTTAGATTTGACTAATTTGAAATTATTATAAAGATAAATGCATTGAAGATTTACGACGAATTATTGTGTTTTAAATGAATACTTTTCATTAATATATACAGGACTTACATTGTGCATCTTATCTAACGTTAACGTGGCCCAGATAGTACCCGTTAAAATTCCTTGATTTAAAAGTAAGAAAATTAAGGATTTATGAAATAAAAACATTTTTCAGTTTTACTCATGGCACCATTAGAATCAAAATATTTTTCTTGAATATGTACAGAACTTTCATTTTGTATCTTACGTAACGATAACATGGCCATATTATCAATAGATAAGCTACACAATGGACGTTCTGTATATAATAATGAAAAATATTCATTTGATGTACAATAATTCGTTGCAAATCTTTAATACATTCATCCCTATAATAATTTTAAATCAATGAAATATAAACCGTGGAACTTCCTCGGGAACTGGCTAGTTATTATATAGAGGAACTAGTAGACCCTCACGCGAAAAAAAACGTTTTTCACTGAATTTTTTCGTTTGATTTGCCAGTGGACGCGGGCTTTGCAAAGGAGTTTCCACATTGAAGGATGTGCCTTTGATATCCGCAATACAATGCTTACAATACATGTATACCCTACCGAATTTCCTCCTATCTAAATCCTTGAGAGCGTCACAGAGAGACGGACCAAGCGAGCAAGAAACTGTGTATTATTATATAGTGGGATTGTTGTTTCCGTATGACTTGGTGCCACACAGCTGATCATTGTGCGTTTTTGTTACTTAATGTGATTTTTTACTTATCTATTGTGGTGTTCACTACTAATTAATATGCATATTTTAATGCAAACAATAGTTAAGGTCTGTTTGGCTGTGACGTGAACTTTCATAAAACTCCCTCTGGTCGGAAACAGTTGCTGCACTGTTGGAAAAACATTCCGAAGTAAATGTTCCGGAAAACATTCGGGAAATGAATTATTTATTGTAGTTTCTTGTGTCTTTTAAGCTGTTTCTGACCAGCAGGAAAAATTGTATGCACCGAGTGTTTCCGATCCGAGTAAGCAGATTTTTGTGTATTGTAAGAATTTATGTCTTACGACGTAATGATATTACTTGTATTATAGTAAATAACTTTGCCTACGAACCTTACTGAAGTATCTAATTTTCTTTTAATTGTTCGTATTTTCAAGGGTAACGTAAAGTGAACAGTCGTAATCGAAGAAAAAATAATTAGACGAATGGGTAAACCATTTTCTTTGCTTTACGCCTTTGAGAATTTCCTTAGTATTACTGCGACGGTTAGCTCGCTTTTTCAAGCTTAGTGATTTGATATAATTTTATGAAGTACTCAGCAGTTTTATACTGAAGCCCATTTGCTTCTATGGTGTTGGAGCAGGTAAAATTTCTTTCTTTTGTTCTTGTAGTTTTTATACGTAACTTGACCAAAAAATATGCTAATTGGTTACGTGTGTAAGCTTACTTTACTCTCAGTTCTCTTGCTCTGCCAATTAATGGATTGGGATGGGGGCGAAATAGGTAGAGAAAGAACAATTTTGGCAATTGCCGTAACATTTCCCTTCTGGTAATGGGTCAATTCTTGACACATGATTAATAGACTCCATTTTCTTGTTATCAATTTTGTTTCACAACAGAGTCGTCAGTGTCTCTGAGATCCACTATGTTTATGCATGTAATTTTTGACCACTCGAAAGAGTGTTGGTAAATTTGGCTTGGAATTTATCTTCCACAGTATTGGAGATAGCACGTTCCTTTCAGTGTGATTCAAAATAAAGTAAAGAAGCTAGAATATTAGAGAAACTAGGACCATTTGTGCAAAAATGTTTTGTTTTGTGTCGTCTCAGTGTATGTTGATGTTGGTTTATCTGTGCAGCACGTCAGCGATGTCCCTGCTAT
The DNA here is from genome assembly GCA_006783055.1 of Trinorchestia longiramus. Classification (NCBI taxonomy): domain Eukaryota; kingdom Metazoa; phylum Arthropoda; class Malacostraca; order Amphipoda; family Talitridae; genus Trinorchestia; species Trinorchestia longiramus. Next base: position 9,368 of record VCRD01007478.1, read on the forward strand.
ATGAGTGCATCAACACCGTTATTGCTGGTGAGCATTTTGTCCTGTTGCTTCAGCTCTTAGTGATATTATTGATACAGCTCTTAGTGATATTATTGATACAGCTCTTAGTGCCCACCATTCAAGCAACTGTTAGTGCTGATATTGATCCAGCTCTTAGTGCCCACCATTCAAGCAACTGTTAGTGCTGATATTGATCCAGCTCTTAGTGCCCACCATTCAAGCAACTGTTAGTGCTGATACTGATCCAGCTCTTAGTGCCCACCATTCAAGCAACTGTTAGTGCTGATATTGATCCAGCTCTTAATGCTTAGTATTCTAGCAACTGCTATCCAATTCCTAGTGTCATTATGATCAAATTGTTGGTACCGATGTTGATCCAGCTCTTAGTACTCGCTATTTATGCAACTGTCAGTGCTACTTTTTATCCAGCTGTTAGTATTACTTCTAATTCAGTAGGTGGAGCTACTATTGAAGCAACTGGAGGTACTACTGTTAGTACAGTTGGTGATACCAGTGTTGATGCAGCTGATGATACTGCTTCTGATGATCTTGTTGATGCAGCTGGTGATGTCACGCAAGCACAGCTCTAGAAAAATAGGATTATATGAGAGCTAGAAATGCATGTCATGCCTTGTGTGAACTCGTAATTTCCTAGGCTATATAAGATGGCTCATCTTAGTCACCAAAGCACTTTGTTATTCCTACTCTGAAAATGCACTTTGTTATTTCTACTCTTAAAATGCACCTCAAATGTTAACACTAACAAAACGATGAATAATTTTTTGAACTCTTGCTTGCCTAGGGTGAAGACTATTTTGACTTATTCAAATTAGTGCGTGTCAACTTACATCAATTTTGACGATGAATGCAGTTCATTAAAGTGAGAAAAATATTTAAAAGAAATATGTATTGAGTTAGTGAGTTGTGATTACCAGCCTGAATAGTGTGCACTAGCTCAAATGGTGGTCTCAAATCAAGGTATTCAAGTCCAGAGTTGTGGAGGCAGAATTCAGGTCGTGATGAACAGGCTAGACCAGTCTTGTCCCTACAGGCAAGATGCCACAGCAACATCTTGTACAATTTTATTCTATTGATAACATGCTTTTTGAATTGAAAGGTATCATTATGTATGATTTGTCCTCTTTGAAGTATTCTCAGTAATTAAGCTGTACTGTTTTATTATCTTTGTTATTTCAATAATGAAAATTAATTATACTCATGTGTATTTTTAAGTATTAATTGAAAAGCTGAAGAAGCATAATTCAGTTTTTTGTAATTTAGATCAGGAATGTTTCTATTTATTTTTGTAGTTGTAGTGTGCTGTGTAAGAGATTAGTTTCAATTTAACTTAAATTGAAATTATTTTTGAAATTTCTCTATCATTTTGAGAGTAGAGTAGCAATTAGCAGTTTTGTTTGTATTAGAGATAACACATCCGAGCAAAGCTAGAGTGCAAGTGTGAACAGTGTGTACAAGTAATTTGATCATGAAATAAAGTACAGTAGAATTCTTTTAAACCGGCCCTCGCTGGCCAAGCTTTATATATTTATTTATTATTTTTTCTTCTTTAACTGCTTTAAGCAATTGATATGGTTTTCCTTTTATGTCTAGTGTGTCTATGAATTGTTTGTGGTTACTTAGGTGATATTCATCGACAATTGCAAAGTCCCATGGGTGCCGGTTTAAAAGACTTCTGCTGTACAGTTATATTGGGAAAAATTATGAATGCAGTTACGAGAAATGCACATCGATTTTTTTTCATTATACCTCAATTTAAATTAGTTCTTATTATAAAATAATACTTATATTCTAGTTTCTTAATTAGATTCTCATGACATGTAGCCAATTTCTGGTTGGCTGCATTTATAAATTTCCTATTCTTCTTCACCATTTCTTTCTGGAGAATTCAGTGCATGTTGTTGTCAACACAATGTGCTGTGCTGATGTGCTTTCATTTGGTGTATATTAGTTCTTGCTTGGTTGACTCGGCCGTTTTTGCATCTAACAAGATATTGGCTACAAAATAAAGGAATAAACTGCAAAAAAAATTCAAATCTTATTAATGAAGAGAAAACTTGGGATAATTCACTTACAATATCACAGTGCTGTTCCATTTTATGGACGAATATAAGCAGCAAGTGTTGAAGAGATCAGCTTGTACACAAGTCAGACTAAATAAACATCCGGTTAGTAAACCTGGTGCAGCCCTGCAATTTTCCTGGGTCGGTTGGTAGCTTGTGAGAGCCGACTGGGTTGTTGAATAGAACTGTCAGGTGTCCTATTCAGACGCGCCTGAATGTTTCACTAGGATGTGTGTTTCTGAACGGAAATTTAGTTTTTAACGTCATATCCGTCCTGTGAAGTTTTACGTTATTTCCGTCCTGTCAAGTTTTACGTCATATCCGTCCTGTGAAGTTTTACG
>VCRD01007479.1:5088-21268 GCA_006783055.1 Trinorchestia longiramus
TAGCATGCCAGAGAGAGACCAGCTAGCATGCCAGAGAGACCAGCTAGGATGCCAGAGAAACCAGCTAGCATGCCAGAGAGACCAGCTAGCATGCCAGAGAGACCAGCTAGCATGCCAGAGAGACCAGCTAGCATGCCAGGAAGCGTCAAGCAAATCAAGGTTTTTGCACAGTCTCAGAGATCCATGTTTGCTCATCTGCAGAGAGTGATAATGCGAAGGCATATTTCATTGTACAAAGACGTAAAACTTCCGACATGGCTTCATCCCCTTCAACAGTTTTAGGTAATAAAAAAGCTGGAATTAAACTTAAGAGTAATATTTAGATTAACTTCGAAAATATCTAAAAACCTCATTCAGAAACACCAGTGTTCGCAGTTATTAAATCAAATACTTTTTAACATTAGAATAATGAGATGATGAATGATTTATAGAAACATATTAGTGCGTACAAAATACCCTTCACCTCATGAGGTAAAAAACTCGCTTACTCATACCTTAATGTAAGGCTGGATGAAAAAGGAACAACCCCACTTCAAACCATAAGTGTTAAGACAAAGTATTCAAGTACCAGAGCAATAAACAATGAATGTGGAAGTATTTAATGTTAATCTATAAATTCGTTAAATCATAGAAGTAACACACAGTACCAGCATTTCGTTAAAACATTTAAGTGGTATTGAAGCATTGAAGCTAAAAAAATTATAATATGCGATCACATTTTCACAGCAATGACACTGTCTATTATGAGGGAGAAACAGTGGTGAACGTCTCAAAGAGGCAAATTGATGAAGTTAGAAAAATAAAATGACATAAACTGTGCTCCTAAAACATTAATTAAATTGGTTTCAAGCTAAGCCGAGCTACCAAATTAGGAAAAGGCTTACCAAACAATGAAACTCTGCCTAAAACTATCTCTTCTAACAAGTGTTGTTGATTTCGCTACTAGTATTAGATATAACACAGAAGAATGTGGTCATTCCCAGAGGCACACTGACGAGGGCAGACGCTACCAGCATATTCCCTAAAGTGGAGCTTAGGAGTCCAACACATCCTCCAGAAGAGCGCTTAGTCCTCAAGATACGCTGAAGAATAATCCCCTTCAGCACATCCAACTGAGATTCCGAATACTACAGCTACCTCTTCCTAGTACAGGGTGGCACAAAAGTCATTTCACCATTTTGAACATTTATTGCACGACAACTAATACAGCTATAAAAATGCATTACATATGAAATAAAAGAAAAATCTTGGTCTTATCCCGTATCGATGATACAGATTTGATGCATATTTTGGAATCAAAATTTACATCACTGTCAAATCTCAAAAATGACGAAATACAGCAAGGACCCACGAGCAAAAATAGTGGAAAATTATTTCTCTGGCAATGGATCGTTAGTTGTAACAATTCAAGTAACACAATTGTTAAAGTTTGCAGATCATCAACAAAAAAATGACTTCGCACGTGCATTTCTATGCCTTACGAATGATGAGAGTTTTGCCTCACACCTAGGTAATCATGTCTGATGAGGCCCATTTCTATATCAGTGGGCATACAAATAATCAAAACTGACGATTCTGGTGTACTAAAAACCCTAGGATAATCCAAGAGTAACCACTTCATGCACGGTTACTATCTGGTGTGGCATAACAAGTGAGAAATCATCATCCAATCATCTAATACTAAGAATGACCGTCGTGTGTTTATATATTTATTTATTTATTTATTTATATGTTTCGTGTCACTTTCAAAAAAGTTAGAGAGATCCAGAGCCTTATATACTCGAGTCCGTATCGTAGATACCGAGTTCGGCCGTATATTGCGGCTCAAAAATACTGTATTTTAAGTGTTTATTACTGTCACAAGAAAAATAAGTTACCTTTGAAATAAGCTTAAGCACGGAAACTCCACTCGAATGAAAAAAAGACTGAATCGAGAGCGAAAAAGAAGAGCGAGAGAAAGGTTATCTCAAGAACAAGAAGCTGTTGTAAGGCAACAGAGGCAGGATCAGTATGCAAATAGTTCACAAGAACGACTACAGCCCATACGCTCAGCAGCAAGACTAAAGCAGGCGCAGAGGCGAGAACAGGAAGATGATGACCAGCGTTATGTTCGTAGAAGGAATCTCAGAATAACAGCGCAAGAAAGAATAGCTGCTGAAACTGAGGCAGAATCAAGTCAAAGGAGAGAAGATATGAGGCAGAGAGTGCAGTAAAGGATTGCCAATGAAACTGAAGAAGAAGAAAATCAAAGAAGAGATGAAATGAGACAGAGAATGCAGCAAAGGATTGCCAATGAAACTGAAGAAGAGGCAAATCAAAGAAGAGATGAGACAGCGAGTGCAGCAAAGGATTGCCAATGAAACTGAAGAAGAGGAAAATCAAAGACGAGATGAGATGAGACAGAGAGTGCAGCAAAGGATTGCCAATGAAACTGAAGAAGAGGCAAATCAGAAAGGAGATGATTTGTTTGATTTGTTTTTCACTAGGAATGTTGTCATTAAAGAAATATTCAATTAAAACGTTTGTCCTTTGTTAATATTTATAAAACTAAATATATTGCATTGCGTTCTTATACGTAGTTTTATTTAATATCTTTCCAACAGTATTTGCCATCATTTTTGATGGCACGGGTAGACTAGTTGATGCATGCTTCTTCAAAGATGTTGATGGTGCAACTGTGACAGTGAAAGGAGACTACAGACAAATGTTACAGGAATATAGGTTGCCACTACTGGAGGAGTTGGGCATGCAGAGTTTATGGTTCGAACAATATGGAGTGACACCATATACAGCAAGAGAAACCATGGCAATACTAAGAGCTGCCTTTCCTGGTCGTTTAATTATACGTTTTGGTGACGTTTCATGGCCATCACGATCTCCTGATTTAACCCCTCCAAATTTATTTCTATAGAGATACCTTAATGGAAAGATTTACATCAATGTGCCTAATACTTTCTATAAGTTAAAAAACAACATCATCGAAGAAATCAATCAACAGAATAATTCCAGATATTTTGACATGGAAAATACTGTTCGTAGAATAAGCTTATGTTTAAATAATAATAATAATATTAATGTAAAATATTTAAAGAATATCATATTTAAATAATAAAACTTCACAATTTTCTCTTACATTTTATGTTACCAATTTTTATAGCTCTATTAGTTGTCGTTTAATAAATGTTCCAAAGAGTAAAGTGACTTTTCCACCACCCTGTATAAGGCTACTTATACTAGGAGGAGGTAGTATATACTTATACCTTTTCCCCACAGCAATTTCTAAATACATGTAAAAGGTACAAATGAGTAAACAGATCTACCAAGATATTTGCTTGCAAAACTACGAAGTATGCACTACCAATAACTTAAACCTGCACATGCCTATTTTAGCACACAAGGCTGACCTAGAGGCACGGTCTGAACCTGCTCCTGCAGGCAGCTCTGGTTGGTGGAGGCAGCATCATCATCAGCAGGAGTGGAGGCAGGGGACTCCTCGGAGGCGGAGAGCTTGACGGGCACGGTATCCAGGTCGGAGGTGGACAGGGACTCCGTGGTGGTGCTCTCACGTTCTAGCCGTTCTGCAGGAGATAACAGGCGGGTGCTCATAGCTCTGCTCGAATTTGTCTTATGTGTCACACTCTAGTAGCATTGATCAGCATTAATACGTCCATCATACTTATATAATCCAAATGACAAGCACTGGAAGTAGGAACAAAGTAAGCTACCACCCGAGTCCCCTTACGTAGCTTCTTTGGATTATTTGGACACCACTTACAGCCCTCTCAAGAGCGACTAGTACACTCGCATACATTCCAGAATAATTTATTACAAAAAAATTGATGATTTAACTTATTATTCGGAGTTTAACTTTCAATGAGCAGTAACAACTGTAACTTGCTTCGAGCTGCCACTGGAACTTACAATATTCCCCATCTGAGATCAAGATAAAGCAAGTATTCAAGGAGTAGAATTTGAAAGCGTGTCAGTTTCGTAGAGAATGTATGTTTCGTAGAAATAGCACTTAGATGTTACTTTATTGTCACGACCACAAAGAATGTTATATCTGTTTCACATTAGTTCAAACCGAAATTTTCAATACGAATAAATAATGAATCTGCCTTTAGAGGTAATGCTCTATGGCATCACCACAACAATTACAACAGATGCATTATTATCCATCTACTGAATGGCTATTGAACTACAAAGTATCAGTAGCATAACTATTTAGGTTTGCACCACAATACGACAGCAGAGATCAGCGTTCGGCTGACTATTTAAGAACGCTCTCCAATATATTAATAGGACTGTATTACACGAAGCCAATCAAGATATTTAAAAATCGGTTGCATGTAATGCTTTCCTATACATTTTGAAAGCTACAACAGGAGGTGCGCAAAATTATCTCAAAAGAACTTTATGTTTTATACTACTAAATATAACTTTCTTAGTTACTTCACTACAATAACATAAACAGAGAAAAAATTATCATGTGAACGAATGATACAAATTATCATGTGAACTAATGATACTCGAATTAGCTTCGAAGAACAATTATCTATATTATTCTTGATATCGTAATTATGACATCAAGCCAATAGGAGCGAAATGATTAGTAGATGATGAGTCGGTAGCATTTATAGGTACTGTTGGACGTGAGTGAATTGAGATCAGAAAGCCAAACAAGATGGAAGTGAAACTAAGCAGACAAGGAGCCTCTGCATCAACTAATTATGCCTAGTGCTATAGCTACTTCAGACAACCTAATAGGCCTTTAAGGGAGTGGGTTCAAGTGGGTAGCACTAGGTATATAAAAATAACCCTTGGAATATGTAGTCTAATTCACAGAGAGAATATCTGTGCAGAACACGTCTCTTAGAACGCTGCCTAGAACAGACCTTGTCTCTGGAGCAGCAGTCGCTGTATGGAACGCGTTGTCTCCAACAGGCAGAGGCAGGCCAGAGTGACACAATAGCCTTCAGGAATCACTGGAGGCTCCAGCTTGTCCACCAGCTGCAGGCTGTAGATGTACAGAGGCAATTCCCAGAACTTGAAAGCAGCTTTGCAATGTTAACACTTCACGACAAGTGCAAGCACAAACAATAACAATAATTCTAACAGAGTTAAATTAAGGAACTGCACCAAAGAGACGTTGGACCAGTAACCTTCTGGTACGGGTTCAAGCCCCAGCATCCACATCAACTAAGGTTTTTTTTTGGATTCAATCCAGTAATTTTACGAAACTGAGCTCTTTGAAAGTAATAACTTCAGTACTCATCTATACTCGTATGATCTGTGTCAGCGACCAAATAAGAGTCAGGAATGTAAGTAACTTCATCAGTCAAGATATGGGATTAGAACTTGTCATCTTTTTTCTATACTAGATAGCCTCTATTTATCTCTCAACACAGTCAGAATTTGAACAGCTAAGTGTGCAAATTCGAAAGCTTCAGAAGAAATATCCACATTAGGACTAATAAGAATGATGTGAAAGAGACTAATCTATTGCTATTGTCAATGGATGCATGAGTGACCCTGAGATAGAACGAGGAGAGAAAGAAAGACGCCAACTTTTGAAGGTAATGATCATGCATTAGAACCAATTATTTAACATAAAATAGGTGGTAAGTGGTATTGAGTCTGATTTTGCTTTAGGGTTCACTTGTACAGGACTAAGTATATGAATACGAAAAGTAGTTAGCATAAAAGCACAATTGCTGTACCTCTCTTTACGCTGCAAAAACGGGGAGACAAAAACAGATACATTGAAAACAGGTCTGAGCAGCATGACAGAAGTGGGAAATATACAGCAGAGAAAGAGGTGACAGGTGCTGATAGTTATAGAGGGAGACAGGATTGACTATATACAGCTGAGTTAGTTCATACATTGGGGGGAGATGCAAGAACAGCATCTACTTAAAATAAAGTGATTAAAATGGCAGTGAAAAGAAGCTACACTGACGCCGTAACTGTGAAAGAATGGGAAAAAGACCCAGAGTAACTGGGATGTCTTTAAAAGTTCGAGTGTGTTTACCACTCACAAAAGTGAGCAGTGAATGCTAGCAGCAAATAATATAGTGATACAGTAATACCGAGGGTAGGTCATGCACCGGGCCTTCCATCTTGACAGGTCTGGGTGAAGAATTGAGAACCACTAGGATTATGGACGTGTGCACGAGAGGAAGCCAAACTTAACAGGTTGAATCAACGTGACAAGTGGTATGAGGGTTACTGTTATTGAGTGTGTGTGAATTAAAAAATTTACCAGACGAGTCAGATAAACATCAAATTCACCCTGGGCCACCCCTTTGATATAAGGAAGATTCACAAGATATATTACTAATTTACATCTAAATGTTTTAAAGAAAATTGAAGTAAACTACAACTACTTTCACAAGGGCTTGCCACAACACGCATAATGCATGAAGAATAGCTTGAAAATAATACACAATTCCTTATTTGCCATATAGTGGAAGAAATCCTTCGCTCACCTTTAAGAAAAAATATGAATGCAACTTGGTTTCACGCCACACTAAACTAAGCTAAAAATGTAAACTCGAAAAAATGACGTCAACGTCTCTCCAAGGCAAGAATTAATCGGCCATTTTTATAGTAATTTGGAATTCAGAAGTTAGAAATACACAAGAAAATGCTAATTTTGAGTCCGAAAAATTTCCATTGCTGGGCAAAGTAATAAATGGGTGATGGTCAAAAAACAGAAGTCAGTCGTTACACTGAAATCTAACAGTTATACAGCTTATATTTTTAGTTTCGAAATATTTGGAAATCCTTGCAGAATTTCCGAAAAACGAGGAAATGGAATATAACAAAATACCCTCGCCTCAGCGACGTCTCGTTCAAAAACTAGGTGCTCTGCAACCAGAAACAGCGCTTCCTCAGCGTCCCACCCGCAGTGCAGCTCAGCATTCACACTACGCAACTCACTAGACGGGTTTGGGTTGAGATGTGAGAGCGAGCGAAGCCACCAGTGGGAGGTAGACGCCCCTGTAGCAGAAGGCGGGAGTGGCTGAAACCCCCGGACCCACCGGCAGCCCGGCCAGCAAGGAGGGGCTGTGGGAGCTTACCACCACACCAGGACCTAAAGGATGAGGTATTAATGAGAGTAAGAGACAGCTTCGATAGATTGATTACTTTGAACGATACAAAAATATACGGACTCGACTTATAATTTTTTTAGGAACATATTTTTGTAACTTGACCCCATCCCTCAAAATTTCCTTTATTCTTTATTTTCTCACGTTGCTCGATCATTTAAATTCATTGAATTATCTGCAAAGTTTCCCCTCTAACCCGGTCATCAGCACAGTAGCATCATTTCAAAGTGATTCAGTCCCCATTCTGCAACATGCACTACTCAAATCGGCAGAACTTGTAATGTAAAAAATACCTTAGATACATAATTCTAACCATGTGATGCACCTTCATTTTGAGTTTGTAATTGCTAATTTCATTAAAGGAACGAGTAAATTTTGACAATGTTATGGTCAGAATTACAGTTAGATCTCCAGTAATGAATGACTGGACACAGATGCCAGGTCAAGAAATATGATGTAGCTCTGTAGTTCTTGGGATACAACGCTAGCAAACTTGAAGTAAGATTTAGACGTCCCGTCATGACCGGAGAGAGGGGATTAAAAACAATGGCAACTATACCATGAATAATATATCTGAGGCATTTCTTAGCTTGCACAGGAGTGTTACCGTTGAAAAAAAAGTTGCATACTTATCTTGTGAACGAGGAAGTTCGTTCACGAGATCTAATGCAATAGTACCAGAGGGGTTGCTGCTAGTTGTCTACTAAAAAGTAAGATGATACGCATGACCCACATGTATATCAAATGGCTGGTGAGCACAAGTTAGGGTTGTTATTCTTCTGCAGCCGACCGTCACGTGCATACCTCGCTCGAGCGCTTGCCTGACTCATACCTGTTTTGTTCATTCTGCCTCTTGTGACTACCAACATCACGCAAAGTAGGGATAATTGTTACTTAGGTTTTAAAATTCTCCAATTTTAACTGCTCCTGATGTTAAATTTGATCACCTTTTAAACTGCAGAGTGAATTCTCTACAAATCAGTAGTACATTAAATGCCATTCAACTGAAAAAATTTCGATGTTCGTGATTGAAACTACCGAAGAGCCCCCAAAAGACCTCGCACTTACACACCCTTCAGCAGTTTGTAGCCTGGATCTTGACGTACCGTCGTTCTGACTAAGCTTTGTCATGAAGATCAGTTTTGAAGAAGTACCGGCCACATTTTCAGTAAATAATTCTCAGATGTGTTGCTCAGAAGGCCTTGTTAATAGACTTCAGGGCAAATCTCGTTAGCTAGGTACTGTATATTAGCCATCTAGTTTGTGTCAGTCTCGATATCGCTTGTTAAGAACACGACCACAAAATTTTGTGTTCTATAAAACTGAGACACTGCTGTAGATCGATATTGTTAAGCAACGTGCAAAAAAATCCTCTCAGTTCAGATTTGATCAAAAATAAAACACTGTACTTGTACAAAGTTCTGATATCTCAAAATACGGGAATCATATGTCCCACATGTTTGGCAAGTAAAGGTAGATTTTCTCTAGTGCTAATATGAATAGATCTCTGATGCAAATATGAATGAACTTTTGTTACCACACGCGAGTAATCATAATGAACTGCTTCAGATAGAACAACATTTAGCTATTGACCAGGAATGCGATAAGCCATAGTGATATAATCAATTTTTAAACCCAGGACAAAATACTGAAAGTCGCATCCAAACTACGTATGAAGAAAATTACGACTGCAGCAGAGGGCCTTACATGAAGAAAAATGATATTGCTGAATGTGATACACTAGAGCTGTTTGTGGATGCACTCAGTTACTACAGGAAACTGTATTCTAAAATTTCGACTGAATAAACTTCGTTAATTTCGTATATTTCAGTCCTTTGATATTTTGTCAGGTTTTTACAACTTTAAATGACCGTTTCTATTAACCTTATGACCAGTAGAAAAAATATCTATCTTCTTCGCTATTGCTTGATACACTAACTCTTCTTATTACAAGGGTTTATTAGCCGTATATACCTTATACTTACGAATGTTAGCACTTTTTTATAGAAAATATCTTCTTTCTTTATTTAAAAAAAACTGTGCATTAGTATTGATTAACTGATATAACGGCTATATCTTATATTTAACCATGCTCCTAGTTTTCCAATTTGTTTTTTTTCCACACTAGTCCACCCTTGATAAGGAACATTTTTTTCATTATCACTGGAAAAAAAGAAGCTAACACTGTTCTATGTCCCAAACTGCGCAAAGATATTAAAACATATCTTAGCTTATATAGGGAGGAACATTGTGAACAAATGAAGTTTCTTTTGAGCGAGAAAGACGTCAAAAGTACGGACCCTGAGTATGGGCGGTAGTAGTGGCGCTGGAGCTGCCCCCACCCCCGGCACTCGAACTCCCCGCGCTGCTGCCTCCCGCTAGGAACAGGCTCTGCACGAAGGCCCCCAGGCTGTTCACGATATCCTGCAACAACAAAGGTACTTCAAGGTAACACTGGCAGTGTTTCTTGTATCTGGAAAGAATTAAGCTAAGGGTTTCTTTCAGATATAAAAGCAATAAAATAGGCAGAGAGATTTCTTCAGAGGGAAAATTCTTTTCCCCTTCATGTAAAATATTGTACAAAATAAGGAGAAACATTTCGTTGCACACAGAGGAAACTTTCAAAAATACTATTCGCTCTCGGACTTGAAGTAACTATTTTAAAAAGTTCTCTCAGCACGACTCCAAAAAAGCATCAGTTCTGGTGCCAATTGGTCGACTTCTCAAAAATCTCAAAAGCAAAGTAAAAAGTTTGGGCATGTGAAGTCATTTACCATTTCAAATTCATTTTATGTTACGTGAAAGAGGCAGCTATATAATGAAAAAAAGTGTTATTTATCCGTCTATTCATGTTTGTCTTTCATACCACTAGGATATGAATTAAAATCGTATTATTCACGCGCCGCTACGGGGGAGAGTTACTACATCTATGTATATTATAAAAATTCCTCCCAGCTTTTAATCAAACAAATTAAGTACATCAATGACACCCAAAAATAAACACAATGGTAGAAAATTCTATACAACATTCTTCTTTGAAAACACAAATGAAGCAATGAATTAAAGTAACAAAGTGAGGATAGCTGTCCCATTGTTGGCATAAATTTAAGGCTGTTTTGCATCAAAACTTAGCTTACCAGCGCTTTCCTAAAGCTGAAACTATTCACTTAGCAAGGTGGATTTTAGATGCAATATAAGTTCTGTACACTATATTTCGCCCTGCAAACTACGACATCGAACTCAAGCTATACAATTATTATTTATAAATCCACAACCGTGGTTGCGCTGGACAGTATCCACGTAAAATAGATGTATTCTCTTGTCATTTTATAATTCGTCTGGTATTTTACAATTTTATACAGCCGTTTATATTAACCATTCAACTAGTAGAAAATGAATTGTAGCTACAAATACGTACCAGAGTCCTATCAGATTAAAGTCAAAAATACGGTCGGAATAATCAGTTACACTATGACAGCACAACCTGTAGATAAGATTCAAATTTAGAAGTAATATTTACCATCTAATAACGATCAATATAAAAATTCTAAAGCAATAACACAGTACAATCCAACATCAGACGCTGTAAGCCAACAACCAGGAAACAAGGAAATAAATCAGAAAATTATTACGAACTTGAAAGATGTTGGTGGAGTGAGGCCTGCAGTCATAGTGCCTGGTGAACTGGAGCAGGAGATGCGGCTGCGTGGTGAGGTTGTGCAGCACCTCAAGCGCCAGACACCGCTGCCACTCCGGCCGCTCGCTGCACTCCAGGAACTTGACCAGCAGCGACAGGAAAATCTCGCACTGCGTCACCTGGCAGAGGGAAAAAGTTAGCAAACAAATATACGCTGTCACTGATTGAATGCAGAGAAGAAGTGAATAAAATCCATTTTGACCTACCTCGCAATGCATGAATAATTTCTACAATGATATTTCGAATCAGCAAAAAGTATTTAGATTCGCTTACTTTTGCAGTGCAACATGGCGTTTTCAGTTACAGAAAATCAACCAGGATCTATGTAATATTTCATTCTCACAAATAAAAACAAACAGCTTGATGTACCTTACAGCATAGATGTATAAGGAAAGTTTCTAAACTAAGGGACAGAGTTGAGCTCGTGATACATGAAATTTGTGAAAAATCAATGATTCTGTACTAAGTTATGAATTAATATGAGACGTAGCTAATTTTTTTAGATTACTAATTCTACAATACAGATTTTAAATAATTATGAGGGAAATTAACACTACAAATTAACACTAATAATTAAACGTGATCATTTTCAGAGCTACACGAATTGAAAAAATTAGGCATCAAAATAAATTTCAATACCTACGTTAGTACATGATACTTGCAAACAACATCACAGCTCATGGCTTACCATGAAACAAATCGAATAAAATTGATCAGCTGGTTAAATATCTCGACCCTTTCATTCAACAAAAATTATTTCTGATATAAGTATTTTGTAATGATGGTCAAAAAAGTTTAATAAATAATATGCCAGAGGAATAAAGAAGGAAAGTAACTTAAATTCATCGAAACTCACGCAATGATTAAACCATTTTTATTAAAAATATTTACTCCGTTCATTTTGGAGGGGAAAAAATTAACATCTGTATTCACTTTCCGAGAAACGGGACAACAGCTTCTTCATTCTCCGTGTCTTAAGAATTAAGCTGAACATTCAGTAAAAGATACAAATGGTAAATTGTAAATCTTTCAGAGTATCACTGTCAATAACTTAGAAGTTCGCCCTACGGAGCTGATTCTCACAAGGAGAGAGTAGTAGTGGTGTATGAGGGCAGCCACCAGCCTGAGGAGGCGCAAGGTGATGGGGAAGTAAGGCTTGTCGTATAGCACGGATGGGGAGGAGTGGGACACGGCGCCAGTACTGCCCCCAGCGTGGGTAGCGCGATACTTGATGTTGGGGGAGAAGAGCTGGATGACCAGGGCGCACACGCGCTCCTTCAGTAGGTACCCAAACTCAGGGTGCTGTGGGAAGAAGCAGAACGGGGAAATGATTACATAGATGCCAACAAAAATTTCAACGCAGAAGCTACATGTTTACCTGAAGATAACTGCTGTTTCAACAATTTGTAGCCTCACTCTGAAATTGCAATGAGTATTATAGCATAAAAAATGTGCTACGATTTTGGATCAACAGCCACAATACATCAGCAACAGAGCTGCCCAATTACTAACCAATTGGTGCAGACAAAATAGAGAAATATTCTGGATGAACATGAGATTCTGATTCAGAGAATTCTGCATTGAGTAGTGATCCAAGGTAGAGCAGAACAGTCAACGAGCGCAGTATGCAAAAAAGGAACAAGGTAAAAAGTATTCGCTGCAAAGCACATAACACGAAGGCACTACGCCTCTGGCTCTACGCACATTCTAGATGATGAAGAACAGAAAGAGGCTCGTGAGATGAAGACAATGATGGAGTTTATCTAACATCACAAACAAAAAATGACGTGAGAGGTAGAATGCATTTGGCTCTGAATTTCGACAGGCGCAGGTACATAAAAAAAACGGCTCACATTTACCTGGAAGAATATTCTGGGGAACATGGTGAGGACGCTTTCGAGAAGATCCAGCCCAAAGGTGCGCGTCATCTCAGTAAGGCCCACCAGCCACAGCGGCTGGTCTGCATTCACAAGCTGAACCAGGTCCTGTTTAAGCAAAGAAAAATATTAAGCTAGGGAGAATAAAAGTCAGTAGTGGGTCAGGACAATGAAAAATGAAGGAAAAATCAGTAAACAGTATGTATGTATAGTCAAAAACTCGCAAAATTTATTGATTGCAGTGTCAGAGACTGTAATGGCAAGTAAAATATTAAAATTATACTAGCAAAGAAGAGCAAGGAAATACCCTTGCAGCCTTATTTCATTGGTTAAAATTCACAAAGATGAATTTAAAAAAGTTTAAAAATGAACGTCTCGACCATAAAGATAATTGTCAACACCTAAAAAATTAAATAAATTATAAGTAAACGGTAAACTAAACAAAGAAACATGTCCGCACATAAAAGAATAAAATACTTAAACTATTCTCAGGGAGTAACAAATTGAGTATCATTTAAAACGGGGTTGTCTTGCATAATCAATAAAGATTCTAAATTAAGTAGATCTCAGTACTAGATGCAGTAGCCATTACTTTGAAACCTCGTAACTGAGCAGGAAAATTGCATTTATTTGAATGATTGCGTACAGCAGAGTGAAAAGGGGTTAGAAAGGAGGCGGTCAGTACGAAAACTCCTTTCAATGTACCCGGCCACACAAACAGCAAGTTTCTCTAGACATAGAACCTACGTATTCAGACGTACAATGTGTGAATCTATGTTTATAAATGACAGACGAGATCATACCTTTAGGAAGTTTATTTTTGTCAGTAAAAATCGATTGTATGATATATTTTATCTATTGCCTAGAAAAAATTTTGAACGATATGTAGGTGAATGAATTAGATTCTTGCAAAGCACACATTCAACTCATGATTAACACTTTGACTGCGACTCCAAAATTGGTCCGTACGTATAACACAGTCCGTGTACCATATATGGTACACGTCGCAGTCAAAGTGTTAAGTCAGTCATCTAGTTGTTATAGCATTAATCAATAAAAAAACAGTAGTTTCACAACCATTCGTGAGAAACATTAATACATTAATTAATAATACATTAATTGAACCAAAGGTTCTTCTCAGATATCGAATACCATAACGCATCTTTCAAAATAATTAGCAATCAATAGATGTAAACATGATTAAATAAGTACGCAGTATTAGATAATCAGAAGGCTGGCTCGCCACACACCTAAGTCTAGAAAATCCATTAACGCATCGCTCTGCCACATTACTACAAAAGATGCTCAGCAGACTGAACCTTCGTTCAGAGTTTAAATCACGTCTAAAACTAGGCAAATCTTCTGAACGCATGACATACCTGCACGAGTAAGAAAGCATCAGCAGCAGCAGGAGCGAGGGTCTTGGGCGGAGTGGGCTTGAGCACCTTCAGCTCTTCCACATCGAAGCCCTTGCCGTCACAACCACCATCATAGCCGCCGTCTGCGTCACACGTCTCCCTGTACACAAGCAACATTCACTGAACTGCAGTACAGGGGAGACAACTCATGTTAAACAAAGGCATAACGGGTAGGAATGAGACTAGCACTACGGGTAGGAATGAGACTAGCAAGACGGTCAGGCACGGGACGAAGAGATTGATAGACATGCCTGGCCGCGTGGCTGACTTGAAGGCATCTCGGCTTATATTCGCATCCAAAAAAGTATTAAGACTGAATTGTTCACTCAGCTTATTATTTAAGCTTCAATGCCTCTGGTGCCGGCATTTAGAGGCCATTTATTCGCATCACAATAGCTTACATTCGTTCCCACAGCTTCCTCAAAACTCAAAATACAAACTTTTAGTTTGTTGATGAGACCAATTCACTGACCAAGCACCTGACTACTTTTCATGTAGAAAGGTGAAAAGCGTTCAGCAGGTCACGATTTACGTTGCCATTTAAGGTGATAACGCGTCTAAAAACCAATCGATAATCCACCTACGCAATTTTAAATTTAATTTTGTCACAAAACAAATATCCAAAATTCCGAGGAAATAATGTGTATTCACAACGTCGTTAAAAAAGTACAACAGGTGCCTCTTTAAAAATAATACTATCAAATAGAACATACAAAAGACGAATTTTTCAAAAAGAGTCAACATGAAGTAGCCCACCAATGAACATGCTGAGACTACACCACAACTCTGAGTTGGTTAGCATCATCACATATGGCTGAAGCATGACACAGCTATGATGACTCAAAGGCACATGCGTAGCTCTCAATTTAAAAAAAAAAATGTATTCACATAAAAAATTCTTGTAAAGTCTCCATCTGACTAGTGAATAAAGTAATCGCAATTGCAAAAAAATTGTAAAATTTTAACACTTCACAAGGCCGTAGTTAAGATAAGCAAACGGTCAACATATGTACAGTCTTAATGAAAAAACTCGTTTTGCAACTACAGTCTTACTAATGCAATAGTTGCCATGTACTGTCCAAGCAAGTGACTCTGCCAGTCAAGCTAAAGCAACCTCATACAACTCACTCAAGTGAGGTAGTTGATGTCAGAACAAAATAAATGTGAAAATGACAACAGATAGCTCAAAAACTCCAATAAATATTATGCACAAATGAGCGCAAATCCTAAATTCAAGCGACACAAGCGCATACGAGTCAAACACTTGATGGTTGCAACATACATTCCATTTAGGTCATGTTGCACCTACCCAAACACCTGTTCACGCTCGATGCAATTGGAACATACTACACATTTCTTAGAATTGTGGCCAGCACACCATGGTTCAAGAGTGCACTTCATTTGACCACATCCTTTAATTGAGACTTTAAACTTATATAACCGGTATGCACTCTCCTCACAAAAGAACTTTTCCAAACACGTATACAGGGTGTTCAACAATTATCGTAACGTTCAAATGTGAAATCAATTATTTACACTATTTCATTTTACTTACTATTTGTGGGTATCAACCAAATCATATTCTATTAGTATGCTTACACAATTTGCTTCTCAACACTACACCATCCTCACCTAGAAAACATACCTATGTATATCAAAATGAGAAAGAACTTTACAGTTTATGGACCTCTTATTCGTAGACGTTAGGAAGGAACCTGTACCAGCGATTACATTTCTCTAGAATAGTCCTCTTGTCAAAACCTAACAACAGAGAAAGCTCAACACGAACACTGAACAATAAAATGTAATACTCTCCATCTATTTGTTTTAAGAATGGAATACCTCGACGGACGAAACAATACCGCGATTACGAAATACTTTTCCAGTTATTAAAGAAAACGATTTATACTCAATCAACTATGATTCCGACTCAGTCCCACCATCGTGAACTGTTCTTGTCCTCAGCTATCATCCTCTCCATGACACCACTCATTACAGTCCCACGATCCTCACCTCTCCCTGTCCTCAGCCACCATCCTCTCTATGACACCACTCATTACAGTCCCACGATCCTCA
>VCRD01007480.1:0-16856 GCA_006783055.1 Trinorchestia longiramus
AATTAAAACGTGCATATTTAGTGCACATTATAATAATAATATTAATATTAAGAGCGTTAGCCAGAAAGTATTTTCACAATCAAACTATAGTCTGGCAACATTCTCACGCTGATTGTCTGGACGTAGCTCTCCCCAGCGACGCCATTACTGAATTTCAACATGTGACGTTAGGTTAAAGAATTCCCTGAATTTGGGGGACCGTCTGCCGCCCACTCACCTTTCGAACCTACTTTGGAACTTCCCTGTGAACTCACGGTGAACTCATTTTGGAACCACTGCCGCTATCCAGCCACAGTAGCCCCAGACAGTCACTAGGACCTAGATGGACAGAGGTTATATCTAATGATGGTGACTTTTTTATTGAGCAATACAGATTTGTCAGTAATATATCTTTCAATTATTATTCCTAACAAAAATCAGGACAAAACTTCCTAGTACCCCTTATATAATAATAATAATGTAGGAAACAGACGTGTGAAAAATGAATTTTCAATACAGAGCATCACTCAGTCTAGTCTGGGGGAATTAAGAGCTTCCACCTAGATTCTAGGTGGAAGCTCTTAATTCCCCTTTCATAAAAATGAGCATCTCTGGAACAAATAGAGGAATTAAACTCTGTTTCAACCTCATGAATAATTGTGAATCTTTTTTCGCTGATGAAATGCTCTAGACTCTAGAGAACGAAATAAATTATAATCTGAACGTCGACTAGACAACGTTCCAGTCAACTAGAAATTTCATGGGCATATTATCTCTACGTGCATCCAGTACATACTTCGTGTGGGTCATTCCTGTACATCTATCCTGTTTGTGGTGCAGGGCGTACAACTGTGCCATGCCGTAGAAGATATACTGAAATTCCATAGGATGTGCCTCTTGACACAATATTGAGAGGCAATCAGTGAGCGCGTAGACTGTTTGAGCTTTGAAATTGGCGGCACCCTTGTTTGCTCTCACAAGCAGTCCATACGAGGATTCTGAATGAATTAATATTGAACAATATTGAAGGCTCCGTAACAATATGACATGTGGTGTGATAAACCTGTTTTATTGTGTATGTAAAGGTGTTGGTAATTGCTTGGCTACTTTAATGGAGGTTCCCAATTTCAATTTCCATGTGTTTTTGAGAAGTTTATGATAATGTGAATCATGAGAAGAGTTTCAATATCGTGTTTAATTGTTTAAACAGTCAGACCTCCCACACCAGAAGCAGCAGGTTATATAAATTCGCAACATGTGTGACCAGTTGAAAAAAGCTTGCATGATTTGTATATATTTTAATATCTTTCTCAAAACGGGAATTCCATAATTTCACACCTTTTCTTATTCTTTATTTTATGTATAAAGGTTTCGATCACTTCGAATGTCATCATATCTCATCTTATTAGTTGGTTCGTATTTTTTATTTATTGTTTCATTTATACCGTATTGTTATCGCCACACCCACCCGTTGAAGCAGTTGAGTAAAAAAGAGATCTTAGTATCACTATTGTTAAGTTGAAACAGAATGTCCACGCATTTTTCTTATTTGTTTCGTAATATATCGACATGGTAAAGAAACGTTGATGTAAAGCATTGATGGCGAAACGATTACAACTTCGATTTTACGAGCCTTGAGTTTGCCACTGTCACTTGGGAACAGGGAGGCTCCTTCCTGGGCATGAAAAGAACAACTGCAGAGTCAATATTTCTTATGGCAAGGTTCTCTTAGCAAAAATCTCTTACCTTGTGTTAGTGTGTACACTAAATTAATAAATAAGAAAGTGTTATTAAAATAATGCTTTCTTGGAATAAATGTGGACTTTCCTGCACAACCAGTAAATGATTAATGCACGTTACCTAGTCTTTCCTTGTGATTGAAAACCTGTCGTGTAGTGCTTTCTTCTAAGAAATAGGGATTTCTCAAACGTAATACTGTAATATTATTATGGAGAAATTTGTAACATTGTTATGGTAAAGATTGAAGCATCAGATATGATCAAAAGTTCTCTCGCAAACAGCCAGAACTAAGTGTCGGTTTACTTGCACAATCACCTCCACGTCAAACGATCGGGAAAGTATTGCCGTCTAAACGTGAAAATAATCGTGGTATTCAAGCCAGTGTTGTGCACGATAAATTAGCATTTAGGAATACGATTGACCCAACCCTGGAGAAAGACCCTTAATGTTGCATATCTAGCATTACCGGGCTCACTTTATTGGTCAATCAATGGCTAATTCTCCAGGGATAGATTGAGAAGTGCTTGTTAGAAGGTTAGAAAATTCACAGGAGCGTGATTACGCTAACCAGGTTTATTTCAGTGAACACAGTTTTGATTATAGTACAGACACCAATGTTTACATGGCAACGGCAAGCACAAGAATGGGGCCGGAACCACAGAACGCACTGAGAAAATGCTTCTCTACCACTAGCTGACTCTAAACGCATTCCGTTACAAGAGTATTCATCACAGCGTTACGCAGTAACCTAAAACATACAACAGTCGAACACATTCAAGGTGGAACATTTAAACATTCAACAGTGCTGTCATGGAGCATTGAATTCTTGCGTTGATTACGTATTTGTCTGCAATTGTGAATAACTTTTCGTGTTAAATAATGGGTTAAAATTACAATGTAATCGGGAAAATACCGCAGTTAAACGTGGAACAGTTTTGAGTTCATGATTTTAGAGTCCAGTGTCGGAACCAGGTATTCCAGCAGTTAAAATTTTATCACCTTATCCCCACAGCCTAACTTTTAGGGCTACTTTAACAGCGCAATTCATTGCACAATTTCAACATTTGTTTTCCGTTACTTTAGAATAAATATGTTTAGTCTTTCTGTGTGTTTAATATCGTTTCTAATGCCTGCTATCAAGATAGGTAACTTTCAGTTATTGTATTGGTTGAAGGTTTAGGTCCCTCCAAAGGCGATCATGTCATGATATCTCCCCCCCTTTTTTGTCAATATCATTGTAAAAACTAAGAAAAAATAACGGATAAAACATGACTTCTGAAAAACATGCATCTGTATGTAGCTCATGGATTTTTTTTGGACGTAGGTGACACTGAATAGCCAAAATTCGCATATCGCCTCAGAAGATAGATTACGTCGTCGTATTATATGCCCCCACAACTTATGTAGATAATATTAATAGCTAAACCATGAATTTAACTGGTTATGGACCCAGGCATCTCAAAGCTTCGATATTCTGCAACGAAGACAAAGAGAAGTTTGAATTATGGTAAATCAGGTTCCGGTGCTACTGAAAAATATAAAAATCTTTGTGGTGACTTATAACAGGATCGAGTCTGCTAGGTTCCGCGAGTAGAATTCCCTCGTGTTTGCAGAACTTGTTCAAGTTCTGGATGAAAAAAGTGTTTCCCCGTCATCCACGAGGTGGCTGATGACAGAAAGCAGGCTCGTGAAATATAAGATGAGCATTGCAGAGGCAAGAGCAAGCCTTGTATTCACGGAACCTATACACGGAACCAACTTCACTCATGAAAGATAAGTCTGAGACAGCGATCGATTATTTTCTTAAAGCTAATGAGACAGCTATAGCATTAAAGGTTATATACATGAGAGGTAATAAGGGATGGATTACTTGTAGCGACAACGTCTAAAGGATTACCAGATAAGTATTCAGCAACTCCAACTGTCATCACATAAAACACAAAAACTGGGCGACATCTGCTTTGCAGAATTTAAATCCGAGCCTCCCATCTTCGAAAAGACGAAGAAAAGCACATCGGTCATGAGTTGCAACATCACGAGTAGCCATGCTACTGTCATGAGAGCATCTGTCACGAAGGTGAAGTGCTTCGCTGCGGCAAATCGAGCATCATAAAGTAGAGATTGGCGCAAAAGTCACTTCACTATTTTGAACATTGGTTTCAAGGCCATAAATACAGCTATGAAAATGTGTTACATACAAAATGAAAGAGAAAATTTTGAAGTTTCACCCTGTATCAATGATACAAATTTGAAACATATTTTGTGATCAAAATTTACACAATTATCATATCCCAAAAATGCCGAAATACAGCAAGGACCAACGAGCAAAGACAATGGAAAGTTATTTTTTTCGCAATGGATCGTTAGTGTCAAAGAACATTCATTCAACAAAGGCCCTCCGATCATTGCATTATTGCAATGATTTCAAGATTCAGAGATGTCGGCACAACAGCAGACAAAGAACGCTCTGGCAGGTCGAGATACAAAATGCAGGTATAATTCAACGTGTTACATTGAATGTTACAGCTGATTTAAAACCATCGACTAGACAACGTTCCAATGAACTAGGAATTTCACGAAGATCATTGCAACGCATCCTAACAAAAGATTTAAAACTGTTTCCATATAAAATTTAAGCAACACAATTGTTAACGGTAAAAGTCTTATGATCCGTAAGGTATAGAAATGCACGTGCGAAGTCCTTTCTTTGTTGATGGTTTGCAAACTTTAACAACTAGACCCCATTCTGCCAAACAAACTCAAGAATAAATAAAGTCTTTAGGTTGGACAGTTCTTCCTCACCCACCATACTTGCCAGACCTTGCTTCATAAAATTTTCAATTATTTCGTTCGTTTGAGCATTTCATCAGCGGAAAATGATTCACAAATGTTCACGAGGTTGAAGCGCGATTTAATTCCTTTATTTCTTCCAGAGATGTTAATTTTTTTGAAAGGGGGATCAAAAAGCTCCCAAGTAGGTGGACAAAGGTTATGTCTAATGATGGTGACTGTTTTTTTGAACATAAAGATTTTTCAGTAATATTTTTTTTCATTATTATTCGTAACAAAAATCAGGACAGAACTTTCCGGTACTCCTAATAATGGAGTTAGTAAATGGAAATCGTGCTTATAAAGTAGGATTTGTAAAGGTTCATGGAAAGATAATTTTTTGTGATGAAAATTATCAATTTTATTTTGCACAGTTGAAGAATGTAACTGGCATTCTGTTATATAAGGAAGATATGTTTTCGAAGAGAGTCGCTATCAGAAAAGTTTTTTCTACTTTTCTTGCAATAAACCAAAACTTATTTCTCAAACGGAAAAAATCTTTGATATTCAGAGGGCAGGTAAATGTACATCCAGAATCATAAATATATCAGCTAATTATGAGAACCTCTCATTTAGGTCCTTAACAGTGGTATTGAACCCTTCGATATCGTGATCTTTAAGGTAAAGTAAATTTTCTAGCCTAAATAAATGATCGTGATCATGTCGTAGTAAGAAACAATATCACAATTTAAACACAAAAACAACAAACAATCTTTATTTCCAATCGAGTACACAGTACATAGACATTTAGTACATTGGTTTTTCAAATTCTTAAGGTTAACAATTTTAGAGTAGGGGTGATGATGAAGCTCCATGATCCTGGGAGGTTTGATGGGCCATGACTGCTTACCCAGTAAGCCTTACCGAAATGTGCGAGCTCACGGCACGAAGAAGCAACGAGAAACATCTCGTGTTCACGGCCAGGTTCGAACCCGCAGTCTTTCCGCACGAAGCAGAGACCTGATACACAACACAAGCCGTAGACCACTCGACCACGGTGGCGACCACGGTGGCATTCCACCCGATGATTTCTGTAGTGAAGATTTTCATAAAAATACGAAAAGATATCCCGAGCTCTCTACAAAGAAACCAGCTTACTGATTTGAATACGTGCTAGAAAGTGCACCTAGAAGGAAAAAATTACTAAAATATCCATGGATTAATGCGGTGGAATGTCTACTATCACAGCGAGATACCAGATCTCCTAAGAATAGCTATAGGAGCACTGCATGTTTGGAAGCTAAGTAAATCATTGTATATACTTCAACTAAGTTGTGAGTTTAAAAGAAAAGGCCTAATGATTTCCTTGTACAGAAATATTTTCCAAGATTTGTACAGCTGATATATATATGTACACTAAGTGCGCTAACAATTTTATTTCGATAAAAATTGTGTCGATTAATGATATTATAATTGTATCTGATAACTGGGACTCGATGAACTATTTAAAATCATAATTTTGTCACAGGTTCCAAATGAAAGACCTTGGAATTTTGTCTAGTTCATAAGAATATAAATTTGAATTGACGCTAATAGTGCCAAGTTGAGCGATCAAAATGTATTGAAAGAGTGTTTTCTAGAGGTAAGATGTCAGAATGTACATATGCTAAAATAACCCTACGCAGTAAAGTTCACCCATGGGTTCTAATGAATTGTCATTGCCTAGATTTTACAAGGAAATTGTGGGAAGTTTAAGCTACGCTGTGGTCCGTACTGGACCGGATGTGAGCTATTTTGTAATAAAGCTAACTCAGCGAACGAACGATACTTTTATGATCGGTATGTGAAGCTGAATGTGTAGTTATAACTACGGTTCTATTAGAGGCAACAATTCCTCACCAGACCGTGGTCAGATTTGAATGCTTCTGATGCGGAACTCGCCCTTATAAGTATTAATAATTAAGGCACAGTTGCACGAGCAAAGAATCTTGTACATCACTAGAGGACTTAATATCGATATTCATTACCATTACATTAGATTGGGTTAAGAACGATTGTGTGACATTAATCTATTACAGCTCGCTATCCTCGTTTGAAGAGAGTCTCGAAAATTTTTCAATAAAATTGACGAGTGTAGATATCTAGTTATTTAGCAAAAGTTTGTCATATATAACATTTAGATAAAATGTAATTCGCTATTGTTTCACCAAAATACTATTTGAAATATCTGAAAAAGATGTTGAAAATGTAGCAAGAGAAAACATAAAAAACACCATTACCTTTTTATTTGCAGTGTATTAATATTCATTAGTATAAATTGCACCGGAAATACAATCATTTGCAATAGTTAACGCATTTTGTAAAACTTACTACGAATCAGTTGGATGGTATTTCATGAAGATATAATGTTTGAAATCATGCTGTCCTCAAACGAGCTGAGTGGGTTGATGTGATGTCAAGACAAATCTGAACACGATAACGAATATAGACTACGTCTTCATATAATTATTGTTCCCCACGGCAAATACGGGTATAAATAATTTTTTAATATTGGCTCTAATAACTATTATTAAAGACCTCATTCAAATCCCGCTGCCTACATGGTTGACGCGGCTAGAAATACGGCATGGGACTTGGGTAAACAACCGAATAATTATCGAAGTAATTATCCTACCCAAGAATGGGCCCGAAGGTTCGTTCCTATAGCCTCATTCTATTCTAAAATAAGCAGGCAAAAAACTTGAAGAAAACTGCAGAATTTTCTGTTAAATGGCAAGAAACTGTGATAACAATTCAAACAATATATAAAACATTACTTCTATTTGAAGTACTTGTCCGACCACATTTAGAATATGCAGTGTAACTCATGTCGTTTACCATACAAAGAGACATAAAAAAGAGGGAATTAAGTGTAAAGAAACAAAATTAGTTGAGCTTTTTATACTTCCAGTTATGAATGATGTCTTTTGCAACCTCAACACATTTTCTATGAACTAAAAAGACTACGAGGAAAGCTAATCGCAACCTACAAGTATAATGATGATTTCAAAAATGATAGCGAGGAGGAGCTTTCAACTGACCATAAAGTACGAACAAGAAATAACAGCCAGAAACGCGAACACTAGAAAACTTAAGGGCACCCCATGTCCTCAATGTGCTGCGACCTTTGAAAGCAAGGAAGAGGCACGGTGGATGCATTGGCGAGAATCCTCATGCAAAGNTTTACTTGTTTACCCGTTCAAGTCCTCAACAATCCTAAGCGTAATTTAAGAAATTTGATCAAAACTTGGTCAACTGTGTTGTTTGCATTTCAATATGAATGTCATAAAGTTTCAGTTGTCAATTGTAATAATGGATTTTCAGAAAGGTGATATCTAAGTCTTTGGGTAAGAAGATACACATAATGTAACATGGTTAAAATGATAATGAGCTGGGACTGAGATGTCTCCGTAGTACTCGGAGGATTACATTTTAGTTGAATCAAAGTAAACGAAGTCATTTTTAATGTGAGAGCTGACAGGAAAAAAACTCCAGTTATCTCTCCTCCTTGACTTGACTACTTTTCAAGAGCTGTCATAACTAGTGTAAAAGGAACCCAACAAGTCATTTCAAAGCATTAATGTTGATACTAATCTACGTCCATTCTTTTAAATTTAGAACATTCTTACTGTTTCATACCTACAGTGTAACCCACGATAATAGTCTAATATAACATTGGTTGATCTATTACATGAAAATATTTTTAGATATATTGGATAGGTTTTTTAAATACATAATTATTTGTCGAGGATTTAAAAATCACTATTTGCAATGCTAACAGTGTAAATTTAACGATACAACACTTTTTTCTAAGGATTGGTTTGTATCGTCCAGTGATATTAATCCAACATGATTTAAGGAGTGAATTCATTTTCAAAGGGAATTAAAAACAATTGGTACTATTTCAACATTGTAATATTCGTACATGTAAAGGAACAACATTTCAAATGAACAGTGAACAGATTTAACGGAACATATAGGTTATTCACCAACGCTACGTCCCTTGCATTTTATGACTTCAAAAACACGATCATTTGTCAATTCAGTCAATTTATTTATTGTAGCAGATGGCACCGATCTCGATGCGACTACTATGGCGTTCCATAAGTCTTCTTTCGAAGTCAATTGCTGACCATCAGCATAAATTTCTTGCTTAATGATGAACCAGAAATTTTCTACTGGGTTCAAATCTGGCGAATCTCGAGGCCACACTATCAAATTGTCGTCTTCGAATTCCAACGAAGCCAGGTAGTGCTAAGTTGCTTTGGCTGAATGCGAGGTTGCATTATCTTTCATGAACACGATCTTTTTTCGGAGTGCCAAGGCTGGTCTTCAAGCCAAGGTAGAAGTGTTTGATTCAAAAGTTTACAATATGAAACTGAGTCAATTTTAACACCACAGGGAATCATTGTAGGTCCTGTTAGTTGGTTGGTTGGTATTAGTTGGAATAATAGGACCTGTAATAAACATAATATAGGAGGTGACGTCGGTTCAACCTTCATCAAATTTTGTACGCCATTCCTGTACACTACTCTCACTCATAAAGTTGTCACCATACACTTTTCTCTTTGTTAGATGGATTTCATGGATTTCATATACATACATAGAACTAAACATCTCTCCACATCTTTTTGCATCGCTTACGACACGATGGCTGTGGTCTTCCAGATGATGAATCACAGGGTTCAACTTGGGAGCAGGTGTAGAATTGACCAAAAATTGATAATAATTCAAAATGTTCTCAGACAGACCCACATAAAAATATTCAGTTTGTTACCTTGCATTAAATAGATGTGAACGAGATATGTGTGTAAATACTGTTTTGAACTAACACCAGAGTTTCAGATCAAAAAGTGTTTAATATTCAGAAAAAATTGTCCATTGGAAAACTGTTGATTTAAGGTTCGAAAACAGCTTGTGATGCTATTTTCAAACGAGGAAAACTAATCAACAACATTTAATTTTAACTGGGACAGCTCTACTTGTTCTTTTCTAGCCTTGCAGAAGCAAGTGTCGACATCTGAGCATTTCAAGTAATAAAAATACCTTAGGTAAAGAATCTCAATTCTTAAAATGTTTAGTGAACTAATTAGTAATTCAAACACAGTGATATAAGCACTACAACAAATGTTTGGCATTCTCATTGTGATAACATTTTCCTCATTCTAAAAAATAATTTGAAACTGACTCATCTAGGATAAACGAACTCAATTCGTACATTAGAAGTTTAAGCGATGCAACACGTGCATTTCTTGCATCAAAAACACTTTTTCGAAACAAATATGTATGCTTCTTAACAATAATAAACAATGGGAAGCTAGAGCAGGTGGACTATTATTTCGCACTCCAGGTATTACACTGAGTCCTCCTTTGCAGCGGCCGTATCTTCGTAGAATTAATGGCTTTATTGTCATGGTAAACACGAAGCATTAAATGAAACTTGACCACGCCCGTCTTGCCGGAGACCTTGAGTGTGCGCGTCACAAAGGAACGAATCCTTGATATCCTGCAGCGTGACAATCGCTACGTTAAAGCTACGGGTCAGCTACGAATCAAGGGTTTCAATTCTGGACACTGTAAGCCTGTAATTTACTTGATCAGGCATTAGACGACGTGCAGACGTGCAGACGTGAGAGTGAATTTATAAAGTCACTGCAAGTGGCAGTATTTTACTAGATCTAACTCTACCCATCGACTGAATGACCTGTACCAGTACTGGAC
This sequence comes from Trinorchestia longiramus, assembly GCA_006783055.1. Classification (NCBI taxonomy): domain Eukaryota; kingdom Metazoa; phylum Arthropoda; class Malacostraca; order Amphipoda; family Talitridae; genus Trinorchestia; species Trinorchestia longiramus. The sequence continues at coordinate 10,249 of VCRD01007480.1, forward strand.
TATTTCATCAAGCTGAAATTATATCGTTGATGTTCGCTTAAGCAGCCAGCAGCCACGTTTACGCGTTCTATCAGTTGATGACACTCAAACCGGCAAGGTAGCGTATTCCGGAGTGTGGCTTAACTTACATTCTAAGCTCCAAGTTTACGCACGCGGGTGGTTGGAATACGCTATGCATCAGCAAAGCCTTCCAATTCCGGCAAATAATATCCGCTACACAAGCCAAGTGCGCGTATTCCATGGTAGAATACGCCGTATTTGCCAAATATATCGTTCAATTGATGCTACTTTTTCGGGCCAAGTGTATTGATTTAGGCACATGGGATCCACAAAGTAAGTTAGTTATTTATACGTAAACTGGTATTTACACTGATAGAGAGTAGTAGATGAAACGAGTGTTTAAGTAATTTACAAAATCTGATCAACTATTACTACTACGAGAACATTCTCGTCACGGAATAATCTGTCAAGCAGCTTCTAAAACTTGAGTCAGCAACTCATTGTCTTACTATTAATTCATGTAACATAGAAAGGCTGCAGACTGCAGTCAGTGCTCGTACATACCGTCATTCGCGAACTGATATGGTAAAGAACCGCGCAACATCGCAACAAAAATTAAAGCACCGGAACTTGATGACATTTGTGCTTTCGGTTGAAATTGAAGGTTCTATTGAAATTTCAAACTTTCAGGGCTTGAAACAGAGTAAAATATTCGACTGAAGTGCAAAGTTTTTCTTGGATGACAGTAACTCGACACGTAGACACACTCACAAATACAGAAAATAAACATCAATATTAAACCTCCCTTTTTTTCATAGAGACCAAAAGCATTACTTTATATCATTCAGTTCATTGTTAAAGTGGTTGAGGTAGATGTAGTCTTCGAGAAACGCTTACAGGAACGAGATAGATAGCGAGTTAAACAATCATGTGGAGAAAATAAATCAATTTTAGGCTTAGGAGATAAAATTTTAAGCCTTTTGGCCAAGGGGCCTAAGCAAGGGGCATAAAAATGACCATTAAAGCCCCTAGTGAGTTAAAAAGAGCTAGAAAGGCTCATTTTACTTCTTTTAAATCCAAGTAGTTTGAATGAAAAAGAATAAACCGTTTCAAGTGGTAGTTTATATCTATCAGACCATTGGAAATACTCATGAGGACACCTGAGAAGATTGAATAGAAGCCCTATATAGATCAGTGGTTTTGAATTTCAAAAGTAGAGCTTGCATAAAACATTGCATCTTCAATCGGTCAGGGGCGGTCAACGCGACTACTTATGTTCAGCTTTATACTTTTCCTGTTGTCACATTGTAGACTAAAGTCAAGGATCAAAGAACGTGAGGTAGCATTTCTTAACATTGGATATTGTGATGAAATTTGTTTGCAGATGAAATGCTTAAATGTTTGAATACAGTCCCCCTCATAATTACGGACTAATAAGGGAATCCACTGTCCGTTATACCTGTTTATTTGTTAGATCACAAAAACTAAATTATATTCTCCTTTTGTAGATGACAGATGAGTTTGTGACTGTGATGTCTTCCTGATGCTTACACACTACGGACACAAAATAAGTAAAAAACCAATTGCCAAAAATGTGGATTTTAAATGAAGCTTTCTTGGAGTTGTAATAAAGCTCTGGGAGTTGCCGCATTACGTCTTTTAAGGTTCGAGGCCGTGCAGATTTCCTCTCAACAACTAACTTCATGCGATGCATTTCGTCAGCGTTCGCACAACACAGCACTGAGAATATTTCTTTGCTCTTTTTCTTGCTTGGAGTAGAATTTTCCTGTTTAAATTCTTGAGTATTTCCCGGGAGCATTCATTAGAAAATTTGTCCTCTATAACAGGTATAATACCGAAATCCGGTATATTGAAGTCCGTTATTTCGACGGCAAACTGTATTTAGTTTCTGTTTTTTAAAAGTGATGTCTTTTTGATCAAAGCGTAGCCTTTTATCAGGATTGGTGTGATAGCAAGTGTCACTCATAGCATTCAGCAGCCATAATCTATTGTCCTTTTTGGATTGATATTTTTAGAAATAATAATGTTAAAATTGTACTACTTTGTTGCTGGAAAAAGTAGGAGTGAATTAGATATGTCAACTTAATTTTTACAGCTCAATTGTTCGCTTCATAGTTGAAACTTTCTTGTTCATTTATCAGTTGAAATACAGTGGAACATTTATGCTTTAACGAATTTGTGTGTTATAAATGGGGAATGTTTGAAGGGAATAAGCTTGGTTATTCCTAGGCTACTCATCCATTTCAGCACCGGGAAAATTGATGACCTATCAGTAAAATTAATATACCCACCGGGTGCAGCAATATAACTTCCTTTTTTACAAAGCAAAGCGCTTTGAAAACAGTAAGGGATGTTGCTGCACCCTGTACGTTATGAGTTTCTGTGCAGCATATAATTCCGTCAAAATCTCAGCAAGTTGAAAATGGTGCATTAACGAGGATTAAAAATGAAACGCTTAAACATTTCTTTAGAGCAGAGGTTCCCAACCTTTCCCTTACCTTGTACCCCTTCAGTATTTTGACAGATGGGCATGTATCCCTAAATTTTTATGACTGAAATATGAGTAGAAAAATGAAATTTTTGAATTTTAATCGGACTTCTATTTTTAGGAACTATAAACTAACATTAAATGTACCCCTTTAGATATGCAAATGTACCCTTAGGGGTCCATGTACCCCAAATTGAGAATCCCTGCTTTAGAGGATATACCTGTATACTTACTAAACATGAATCTATTTCGCGACGGGTGTTCATGACCGGTGGATGTATTCGGGCTCGTGAGCGGCTGCCATGTTCCTGTACAAATTGGAGACCTCAATTCCAGTACCAAGATCCTGCTCTTGTTACATCCACAAAGCTATAGTCTTCAATAGTTATCGTTACAATTGTGAAACCCATGTTTATTAGGCAAACAAATGTAAACAAATGTAATCGAATGCAGCAAAAAGAAAATAGTTGTTATAATGCTAGTAGGAAGTTTATTCAATATGTTCAGAGTCTAAGTCGATAACAAGCGCAAGATCTTACAGAATGACATGCACTAGGCACGAATAAATTATTGAGGGATTTTGGCCCATTCATTTTTGAGTTTTAACTGCAGTGCCTCCAAGTTTCGGTAATGTGTCGCTGAAATATAACTCTCCAACATTAAGCAGATGCTGTAATTAACAGGATTCAGGTCTGGCGATGAAGATCATTCCTCTTTCAAAGTGAACTGGGAAACATTAGATGCTATCCACTCTTGTGTTTTCTTAGCTCCATGTGAAGGTGCTGAGTCTCACTGAAATGAACACTGTCATTTTTTGAAATGATTTCAAGCCCAAGAAACAATGACCCCTCAAGAACACCGTAGCGGTAGTTTTCTCGGTTAATTTTAGCCCTACTTCCATAAAAACCAATGGACTTGTGTCAGATTCAGCGATCGCTGCCCAAATCATCATTGACGGCGCTCCTAATGTTCGAGTGACTATATCCGGGTGTCAAACTCATAAGTTCTAGAACAAAATCGATCATTTTGCACTCTAAATTTTTGCTGGACATCAAATTTCTTATGGTCACTGAACATGAGGTTTGGTAGCGTGCCTTCGCGAATACGAGAGACATGGCAACCAGCCGATGCAAGGAGTTTGTCCACAGTTTTCGAAAATAACAGGCGATTCTTTCGATGTTTGTAGGGATGAGTTTTCAAATTTTTATGGAGAATGTTGGGCATGGTTTCAATGGATACATTGCCCTCTTTTGCCAAATTTTTGAGGGATCTTTTTGAGTTTCTTCTGAGCGTTTCTTCGGTGGATTTTATTAGTTTTGAGGTTCTGGCAGTTCGAGGATGAGCTTTTTCTAGGATGTTTGGTTTCTGTTTGGTTCCAATAATTTCTGTAGAAAGCTGTTAAAGGTCAATTTCGAGCACTTGTTATAAACCAAATGAAACTTGGGAACATATCCTTTTATGTGGAATTTGCTTCACCTTTCTACGTCAACTATTTTTCTAGCTATAAACGTTTCCTTTGGACAAGGTTTTTCTGCGTGTAAGTACATATATGGAAATACTAACACGTCATTGATTATTTACAATAGTTTTTTCCAAGCACTACATCAATAAAATATCTGGGCATGACAAAGCTTCAAAAATCGTCAAGGAAATTCATACTTCACGTCCAAAAGAGTCTGCAGAAACCATAATGCCAGACCCTTCCTTCATCCGGCGGAGCTAGTGCTCCCATCACTAAATGAGACGCAATAAACCGCGGCCATATAGTGGGCTTCCCTTTGTTTTCACCGGCGGCGTCAGGGTCGCACCAGGATCTTCTCATCGTTGCAGGTTGTAGTGCCTGAAGGTGACTCTCAGTATGCAAACCTGCACGGATCAGGTTATGGCCGAGTTTGAAGAATCGAATTTCTGTTGAAAGAGTCGAGTAAGATTTTTGCAGATTGTATTTTAGTGTTCAACTCAGCTAAAGTTCTAGCAACAGTGATGCTTGAAATTTTCAACAGTGATGCCCTAATGGGGCAAATTCTTTATAAGAATCAACTTTACTCTTATAAACCAGGAGACATAGATTAACTGTTAACACGTTGGCCACGATTCCAAAATTAGTCCGTACGAATAACACAGTACGTGTACATATATGGTGCACATCGTGGCCAAGGTGTTAACTATGTTTTTTTCAGCGACAACGAAAAAATATTGTAAGCAGTGATAAATTTAGTGATATAAAGAATTGGCCAATTTCATTTCGAAAAACTACAAAGGGACATATAAATTCAAACGCGAGCATCTCATCACTCTTTATTACCTTCTGTCTAGTAGGTTTTTGTTCTGATTAAAGTTTCTCAAGAGTAATTGTTGCGTAATAATTAGCAACATAGCGTTGAAGTCTCACAAGTTTAAAATGCTTGCACTTGCATTTGAAACCTCCTAGAGCATTACAAAACAATTGCAAGATTTGATAAATAGCTTTTGTTGGCATTGTCATACAATTGTTGGAAAAATATAATGAACATTTATCCTCACTGGCTTGCAACAGTACTTGGAAAACCTGGGACCTGCTAGCAAAAATTTTTTAGTTTTACCGAAAATAGAAGAAACTAACACGTAAACTCTACTTACTAGATTGAATGCAAACCGACGAGAGCCCTTAACATGACATAATGCGTATTTTGGTTTATGTGTTGGAATTGCTTACGCTATCCTCACTGAGTTACAAGATGCATTGAAGTTATAATACTTCCAATTTTTTTCTCAAGAGTGGAGACAGATAATAACATGCCGTTTGTTTTAAAATACTCGGACACTTGTTGTGATTGCTTGACAGCACTGACACATAAAACTCTTGGTGCAGTTGGTTTTAATACTTAAAGACGTGTCGACGTTTTCATTACAATAACACAGTGCAATCACTCGTTTTCTCTATTTGAATCGCGTGACACCTATTGAAATTCATCGTTAGTTGAGTGGGACATGAGGTAATGGTACTGTGGGCGCGACAGTTCAAAGAAGGCAGAACGTCGTGTCACAACAAACCGAGACTCGACCTCGCACCAGCCGGTCTGACGACATAATTGAGCGTGTGGAGAAAGTTGTTTTGGAGGATCGTCGAATGAGTGTGGAACTCATCGCTTCCAAAGTTGGCATTTCCGTGGATGCGTGCACACAATCCTGCATGAAGACCTGAAAATGCAAAAAGTTTCTGATGAGCTGATGGACGACCACAAAGCTGTGCGTGTGGCATGTTGCCAGGCAATGTTGATGCGTGATGAAGGTGTGAATGGGACTTCCTTTTCATCGATTGTCAGTGGATTAGACATAGATGCTGTTTTTCCATCACACCATTTATTTCATTCAACTCAAATGAAGAAAACGAATTATTAGGCGCTGTTCGTCTAACGAAAACGTTACCATTTTAAGAATCAAAAACAGTCCTCACTCTCGTCACTGGTGCTAGACTTCTGTAGCCTTACATTGCTGCCATCTCTGTAACGCATTTGCGACGAGTGCACACGTATTTTAAACCGAACCAGATGTTTCTATCTTCTTCAGTCCCAATAAAAAACTGAAGGTGTTAGAGCATGAATACAACTCGTACATCATAATAACGAGGCATTTAAAACAAATAATTCATATTGATGTTAACAAATTTTTCTGTTAATCTAAAATAGTTCTTTCAACTTTTTTGTGTGAGGTATTTTACTGCATAAAAGAGGTTAAATTGCATATGAATTTCTTCTCCAAAGTATATATATACAAGAACACGTCGTAACTTCAGGGGTTCAAGCAACAGCACTCGCTCAGACGAGCCTGGCAGTACTGTGTAGCAAGAAATAAACTGTTCATTGAAGACATTTCATGTCATAAATAATCCCTTTAAGTTTCACTATTTCTTTACTTGGCTTAATAATTTAAATCCGGAGGCCTGAAGACCTTGCATTGATGTAACGTATGTTATACATCTAAGTATTGAAAAAACATCGAAGTATTGAAAATTTGACACATTCACTGTTATATATTATTTTTTTTACTCTCTTTCTCTGATATGTAACGCCCGTTCATATTAAACACGATGATTACAGATAACTGTAATAATGATTAA
>VCRD01007486.1:0-21210 GCA_006783055.1 Trinorchestia longiramus
GAGACTCTGGCCGTGTGCGTGAGACTCTGGCCGTGTGCGTGAGACACTGGCCGCGTGCTTGTAAGTCAATGGAGGTCGGTCTGATGTTTATTTGCTTACACCATGCAACTCATATGAAGTCAGCTCCTTAAAACACATTAAACTGACTGGTCACGGATGTTGTGTCACCTTCTTGGATATTGAGGTCCCTAGCGACGTGTTAGTTTGTATCAGAAGTACAGGACAGTGTGTGTTCTTCTCTATCCTGTCGAGACTCAGTGTCTGATGTACGGCATCACTGCTGTGCGCTAATTGATGTCCAGTGCATCAATGCTGTGCGCTAATTGATGTCCAGTGCATCACTGCTGTGCGCTAATTGATGTCCAGTGCATCACTGCTGTGCGCTAATTGATGTCCAGCGCATCACTGCTGTGCGCTAATTGATGTCTAGTGCATCACTGCTGTGCGCTAATTGATATCCAGTGCATCACTGCTGTGCGCTAATTGATGTCCAGTGCATCACTGCTGTGCGCTAATTGGTGTCCAGTGCGTCACTGCTGTGCGCTAATTGATGTCCAGTGCATCACTGCTGTGCGCTAATTGATGTCCAGTGCATCACTGCTGTACGCTAGTTGATGTCCAGTGCATCACTGCTGTGCGCTAGTTGATGTCCAGTGCATCACTGCTGTGCGCTAGTTGATGTCCAGAGCATCACTGCTATGTGCTAGTTGATGTCCAGTGCATCACTGCTATGCGCTAATTGATGTCCAGTGCATCACTGCTATGCGCTAATTGATGTCCAGTGCATCACTGCTATGCGCTAGTTGACTCAGTATTACAGAGGCACAGTGTGGTAGGAATAAGCCTCTGGGCTCATACGTCTACCTGATATCTCGCAGAATCCTGACTGAATGATAACATTAACTTGCCTGTATGGGGGTTCAGTAATGCAATCATTATTGCTCATTTTTTCCTTTTATATTCCTGCTCAATGAAGATTGCAAGCGTCTCGTGATACGGCAGCTTCTAAAATTGCTTGAGTTTTTTGTATTTCAGTGCTGGCACACACTTCACTTTCCAATATATAGAAATCTTCTTTGGTTCGATCAGCTTAGGTACATTCAAATATCCAGACGGTAATGGTATGGCATGGGACTTGGGTATCGTCCAACAATGGGCCAAACGGCTCGTTCCTATTGCCTTATTCTATTCTAATATATTGTCATTGGTCACAGTAGGCTGGCTATCTTTAGATAAAAATGTTTTACGTTCATACCATCAGCTGTCTTGCATGAAACAGTTACATCATACGTTTGTGTCCCGTTTTATTCCGTACGAGCAAAGGTGTACATTTCCTATGAACGAAGGTGTACATCCCCTATCAACGAAGGTGTACTTCTCATAAGAACAAAAGTGTACATCCAATATGAACAAAGGTGTACGTCTTATGTTGATAGTACACCATGAACTAGTCACTGTGATCTGTTGTGTAGTGACCACTAAACACACACACAGTGCTCACCCTTGCTGCAGCTCACTGCAATAACTTCACTTGTGTCCTTTTAAGAAACCTGTATTACTTGTCCCTTCTCCTACTCCCACTGAAAATGAACACAGACCAAATTAGTGCGGAGTTGAGAAATGTAATACCATTTATTCTACAAATTGATCCTGAAATTTATTTCCGCCCGCTATGCCCTCCCTTCTGCCAGAAAACCGTATATTTATTTAGGTCCGTGTCGTATTTGCAGGTTCGACAGCGGAAAATTACTATATTATGAGTTAAACATGTTTGTAGCATATAGCAGTCTACTGTGGGAAGGGATGTTATACGGATATATTAGCGATGAAATTATTCTTACACCCACCAATGTTCATTACTTTTAGTTATTCTTTAAAATTTAATGTTTGCATGATTCCAGAACCTTTATATGTTGTTAATATGAGAAGGAATTTAAAACTCGGTTTTCAGAACACCAGATTTTAATTTAACAAATTCAACAAAATCAAGAAAAAAATTACGAAAATAGCAATACAATAAAAAATTCCGTTTTAAAAGATATTGTACAACAATTATACCGAAGTCACATTTTTATTTGTTGTGCGGAGCATCGTGGGATATTTACTTACCATAATATTCAAGAAAGTTCGAGTAATAAACATAACATGGTACAATAAGTGTCATCATTGTCATTCTCGCTTTGACGGCAGGATGGTTCAAGCAAAAGAGCTCATCGTTGATTTGAGGTGAAAGATTAGTGACTCGCACAAGTCCGGTAAAAGTTCCGAAACTATTTCAAAATGTTTAGCTATATGTAGATCTACCGTACTATATGTCATCAAGAAGTTCAGCGTTAGAAACAACAGCGATTTTGACTGGGTGTAGAAGACCACAGAGAATGTCACAAAGAGCTGCGTGCAAACTATGTCGCGAGATTAATATGAACCCAAGAGTTGTGTTGAAAGATATCGTCAAAGACTTGGATGTACAGGGTATCAGCGTGAGTACTCGTACAATTCAACGTTGTTTAGATAGGAATGACTTACATGGACGTAGACCACGACAGACGCCTCTTCACATGTCTCATCTTTTAGCACGCTTAAATCTTGCTACAACTTTCTTGGACTAAAAGTTGCGTTTGGGAACAGCTAGTATAAAGTGATGAAATAAAAGTAGAGTTATTTATAAATTATGTCAACAAAATAACCAATAATTAAACCTGGAGGTACTGGCCTGATGTTTTGAGGTTGTTTCGTCTCAAGTGGGACTGGCAATTTAATTGCAAAGAAAAGATAAATGAAATCTGATGACTGACTACAATCAAGATATTGAACGAAAACCAAATTATCGGCGGAAAATCTTGCACTCGGCCATTGGTTTAAATTCCAGCACGACAATGACTCCACACATACGTCTAAATCTGTGACTGCATGGTTTCAAAAACTTAAAATTGCAGTTTTGCATTGGCCTTCGGTGAATCCTGACTTGAATCCACGTGAAAATTCATGACGAGAAGTGAAAGTTCGAATGCATTGCCGGGTTCCGAAAAACCTCACAGAATTGGAACATGTATCCACTGAAGAATGGAATATTATACCAGCACAAACATCTTCAAATTTGAATAAAAACTATAAAAACCGTTGGATGGAAGTTATCAAGATGGAAGGTCATGCTATTGAATATTAATATTATTTTACCTTTTCTTAAGTGGACGAATATTCATATTAATTCATTTTTAGACCAATGGTCTTCTTAAATTTGTTACATTAAATTTGTAGTTCAGGAAACTGAATTTTTAAATGTTTTCATTTACAACACAAATCATTGTGAATCGTACGAGAATTAACTTCTAAGAAATGACTAAAAGTATTAGACATTGGTGGGTGAACGAATAATTATCTAGATAACTACATATACTGTATATATATAATATATACAGTTATCTAGGGAATTGTTCATAATGCAGTTAAATTATAAATACTATATATGATCACATGGGCATTCTACACAGTGGGCCAAACATGTGTTTGATACACAGCTTGCCAAACATGTGTTTGATACACAGCTTGCCAAACATGTGTTTGGTACACAACGTGCCAAACATGTGTTTGGTACACATCGTGCCAAACATGTGTTTGGTACACATCGTGCCAAACATGTGTTTGGTACACATCGTGCCAAATATGTATTTGGTACATAACGTGCCAAATATGTGTTTGGTACACAGCGTGCCAAATGTGTTTGATACACAGCGTGCGACGAGAAACATTAAGACTACACGGGATTTCCTTGGGTTGTAGTCTACAGTTGCGTTGAGGATGTATTCCACAAGAAATTTTTTTTTCAAATGACGAGGCGAGCTGCTGATGAAGGTCAGCGCTAACGAGGCTTTGGGGTGTCACTTTCTTGACCTGGGTTTGTGCAAGCAAATTACGACAGTAATCTGGAATTCTGCCCATCTCTTCAGTCGCTCTGGCCTGCGATAGTAATCTTAGACGTACAATTAAGGGCTCTGTGGACACTCGTTATTATCCCACAGCTTTTGCTTTGAAAAAGTTTTCTGTCCGTATGTGAGTTTTTTAGTTGACGATTATAACCTCTGTGTTGTTGCAATACTGCGTAAAAATGGGTAATCTTTGTGCCGTGAAAGTCGTTATGGCTCTGACCTTCGTCCTCGCTAGACATGAAAGCCGACGCAGTTGAGGTGTTTGTATCAATTTTTATACGTATTTATGTGTTTAGAAAAGAAATTTTCTGTAGCAGTGATGCGCCCTCGGTAATAACTTTTTTTATTCTTTGGTGCTATTGAGTTCTGTTCAGCCACGTGATGTTACACGTGCTACTTACATCACGTAAGGTCAGCACTTTAAACCGGCGTCACTCTCAGAAATTCGTGTGTGGAAATCAGAAGACCAATATTGTAGATTTTCTGCGAAGGTTATGTAAAAAAGAGTATCAAAATTCTTTGTTTGTCTGTCGCCTGTACCTGCACCTCATCAGGTATCACTGAATTTTCTCTACGTTGATAGGTTATCTCGGAGCTCCTGTCTTATTTTTATGGAATTATTGCCTCGTTTACTGGCCGCCACAGTTGATCTGCGCGAGTTTAATGTGATGCTAATCTTGAATTGCTCATTTTGTGCCTCATTAATATTGCTGACGTCGTCTTAATAGACCCGGCACCTAAAATTTTCCATCGTTAATCTGCTGATTTGTGTGACCATGCTGTCTTAAGGATTATAATCACTGACTTTTTCATTCAATAGTCAACTTCGGCGCGAACAAAATCCTTGCAGCACCAAACCGACGACTGGGCAAGTTTAGTCATGGCAACTGGCACGAAAGTTTCCTGTGTTATTGCTAGTCACTAAGCCATCAATGTTGCCTTTTTTATTCGTAATTGTTTTATGAATTTATGCCGATTTTTGAGTCTCTCCCACACCTCACTATTTCGTGATTGAGAAAGAGGAAGACAGTATGCATTATCTCGCAGTGCAAACAGCAAGCAACACGACCTGATCTTAACAGTGTTTATCACTATTTGCGGTACCTGATGCAATATACAAACTCATTGAACTTGTGTAAGGAGCGAGTTATACTCGTGCGATTATTTTTCCTTTGGGGTTCGAGCTTGGCATCCTCCTCATTACCCAAAAAATTTCACAAAACTCGATAACATAAATTTATTTTCTGACGTCTAATGTGTCTTACAAATTGTATCTCTGCCCATATAGAAGTTATGATCTAAATTCTTCGGTCGTTAAGAGCCTTACGATGAGTTGGACGGCACTACTTCTGTCGTGCTATTCTCCAGGGGTCGAATTGGGACCTCTGAGGCATGTTATTCATTTTACTCTCTTCACTTCTCTTAACTCCTCTCAGTTAAAGTATAAACTTAAGTTTTTGAGTTATAATTCACCTGATCCACCTCAAAAAATTCATGTTTTTCTTAGATTTCGTGATTTTTAATTTGTTTTGGATGATTTTTAGATGAGGGTGAAGTGGTAAGTGGAATACGCGGGTTTTGTGTGAGCAATTAGTACGCTCTATCCTTTATACAATGTGACCACAAAAACTGTTTGTTTCTGAATGTCTATAACTCACTACCTTTCGTGAGTAGGAGGAAATAAAAACCATCCGAAAGAGAAGATTTTGAAGCTTTATCGAGTATCTAGTATATGCAACATTTTCCGGCGTTCTGTTGCCTTTTGATCTTATTTGTCAGAAAGTCTTCGTCATGGGGCAACTAACAATAATTCAGCGTATAATAATTGTGGAAAGAATGATAAAATATGCATGTCATCACAATGAAACGAGACAAACAAAATTTCTCACGGAATGACTATGAGTGAGGTTAACAATCAAGAAAATTCGTAAGTGGAAATAAGGTGGATCCGTGCACAACATGAATAAAGGTCATTCCGATAGCAGAAAAACAAAGAGCTCATCAAAACATTAACATCATTAAAATAAAATTATCAAGACATCAACATTATTAACATTAAAATATTATACTTGCAAACAATTGTTTTCTAGATGAATGACTCCAACAAGATGGAGCGACAGCACACACCTCTAAAGACTCGATAGCATAGCTCCGGGATCGATTCCCCAATAAATTAATGTAGTATTGTTCTGAATTTTCATGGCCACCAGATTCCCTGACCCGGCACCTTTAGTTTTTTCTTGTAGGGCTTTGTTAGAGGAAGAATCTTTCTAGCAAACCTTCTTCCATAACAGAACTAAAAGAAACTGTGACAAATTATTGCCTCCATAGATATCATTACCTTAAATGCTGTTATTACAAATTTCGTTCTCTGTATTAACAACTGTATTCACACTAAAATGAATATTTTGAATGTAGAATGTATTTACATAAAACTTTAGAATCTTCTTTTTAGGTGGTTTTGGTTTCATGCTTCTGCTTACTATAGTTAGTTAAATCCATTCAAAAACCGAAACTTGTTTATGGTTACCCCGTACTATGTTCGTTTTTACTCATGGTGCATCTACTATCTTAGCTAGTTTGAGCTGTAAAAATAAACTATTTCTTATTATACTCGTATTTCAATAGCTCATTCGCAGAAGAAAATAGAATGTCTTATTCTTTTAATTTTTCTTATTTTTCTTATTTTCTTATTTTTCCAATTCTCCATCTTTTCCTTTTTCGGCTTTGGATAGAAATTGATATTTTCAGTCGTCATTTGGTGAGCTCGCTGAGTGTGACAGGTAGGGAGCCACTTAACGCCATTATTTACTACGTCGTTCCATGTACAAATTATAGCTGCAGATCACGATTCTCATGTTCTTCACTCTGATTTATTGTCGGAGTTTTTAAGTAACTTAAAAGTTGTTAATGCTTGGGTCATGTTTCACGGTATCCTAACTACGTAACTTAGATATTACCTCCTTATAAGAGCGTTGATAATTAAAAGCTGCACGAACTTGTAAGTTTCTTACAAGCGCATCATTGGTCAGCTTACAGCCTTATTTTCTCGAGCTATAGCATTCGCCAAAACGAGGAAATGAAACTTCTCAAATGAATATCAGTGAGCGTGAAGGCTTTCCTCAGGAACTGCAGTTGTTTTAGATATTAATTACGGGTGCTTCTGGTACTCAAGAAAAATTCACCGTTGATTTCCGCTGTAGTTTAAATTGTATATACAGTTTTGATAACAAGTACCAATACATAGTCGTGTTGGTATTTTAACGAGATATGGGTGGTGGAGTTTCAAAAGGTGCGATTACAATGTAGCAGGTGTTAGAAATCATTCTCATCGTACGAAGCATGTCGCAGTTAGCGATAAATATACGAGAATCGCGTACTTCGCTCGGTTCGTAGCCGTAATTTGCTGGAAGGAGAGCTAAACTGCGATGATGTTGATTTTCTTTTTGTAGTCTCAACTTTAAAAATAGGGGAATTTCATTTTCTTGTTTTCCTGGAGGACAAAGGCATTTCGAAAGTCAAGTTATATAGAGTTCACTTCTCTTTTTGCCTGTTTCTTCCTTCGTATTACATCAATGGTTGTACTAAACTTGAGTGTCTAATGACTTGTATCATTTGAAACCAAAGAATGTAAACCCGTTCGGTTCGACATCTCGCTGTGCTACAGTTAATCATTGAGAGAATTTTAATCTTCCAAAATCGGACAAGGACCCACAGTTAATATTCGACCACATCAAATCAGAAACAACACGTACGACAAACATGCTGACAGTCTGATGTGCAGGTCAGATTCAAGCCACCAAGAAGATTTAGAACCAAGTGAAGGGTGCTTAACAATGTTAGTGCGATGCTCAGAATAAGGTTCTAGCGGAAAACTGCACAATTATTCTTATGGCACAAGCTGCAGGAACGACGACATCGCTGGGTCATAATCCAGGATGGACCAAGTCCCTTCAGCTCCATGCGTTGTGAAACAAACCATTTTGAACGCATAGCAAAGAAGATCAAGCAAGAGGGCTGATAATTATGCTTCTACTGCATACTAACAGGCCAGCTTTTGACTGAGCTGAAGGAAAAAATTGTAAGTAATTCACTCAGCATTTATCCCTTGGAGCGTGTTTAGATTATGTTGTTTTTTTGACGCGAGGTAACACGAGCCAGAGCTACGCAACCGAGTGTCCGAGCAAGAGCTGATAGGAGCGCGAGGGTTTGAATAATACTCCATAAATGATGATGATCAAGTTACTTCTGGTGTTTGATACATGGATGCCCAAAGAGGTGTGATAACTGCTCTCCTTTTTTGTCAGGGTAAGCAAGGTTTTGTCCCTGTTTGCACTTCCAGGAATAAATTGTACTTTGCACTTCCTAGTCCGTAGTCCTCTGAATTAATGCATGTGGGTTACAACAGACTCACCATTTACTCCTCTCGATACCGAAGCTATATTGCTTAGGTTTCACAAACTTTTGATACAGTGTGTTGTTCAGCTCAGATCGACCTAAATAAAATCTATTTCATTAAAATTCATTAAAATCAAGACATGGGATACTAATGTTCCCGTATTACGATATCCAGTGTTAATAATTTTGATAGTTTGCCATGATCACCCACGGATTGACCTCTGGTTCATGTATTCAATATTTGGGGACTAGGCATCGGAGTCATATCACGTCGCAACTAACTGCTTGCTGCGCTCCACAAAAGGCTGTTTGTTGCAACTGGCCGTGTCGTATGCGCTTATTCACTGGTGCGCTGATGGAGACAACATTCCGACGTCGTGTTCAGGATTTGCTTCTTCGTTTACTTCAACAAGTTTCTATAAAATAGTAACATGTTGACTGCATGTCGCATTTTGGTATTTGAACTGAGTAACCGTAGATAACGTGTTAAGGGTGTAACAAAAAAATGTATTCACTATTCGACTACCCATTACTCATATATTTTGTTTATATTCTGGCGTTTTTGACACCGATTCAAGTTTAATGAGTTGAATTAATGAGAATATCATTAAATTTGAGAAAATTAAATGTCTTAAAAAACAAACTTTCATAGTCTACATCTAATTTAGTTTTCTCCCTAGGAAATAGGCCGTTAAAGAATATATTCTTTGGGACGGCTATGGAGATATATCTTCCACATCGTACTGGAGTTTTGCTTTTTGTTTTACTTCAATAAACCTCAAAGAAGGAATATTTTCCTAGGTCCACGAGCTTGACGAAACTGAAGTTTTCTTAAACCTTCATCGATTTTCCGAGTCAATTTTTTTCGTTAACATTGACATTTAAAAGATATATATTGCCAATCCGTTCATTTTCAATCTATTTTTGGCCCTCTTTTTTTATTAAAAATTCCAAAATTTCTGATGTCACTATATTTGTGGAGTTATTACGTCACTATCGTAGACTGTAATTGTGTTCTGGTGTAATTTAATGCAATTTCTTCCTGCGGTTTCAAGAGCAATACTATCACCAGTACGACATTTTTCCTTCTCTTTGAGCTGCACTATGACTTGAGCTGCACTATGACTTGAGCTGCACTATGACTTGAGCTGCACTATGACTTGAGCTGCACTATGACTTGAGCTGCACTATGACTTGAGCTGCACTATGACTTGAGCTGCACTATGACTTGAGCTGTACTATGACTTGAGCTATACTATGACCAGTTTTGTTTGAGGAGCTATACTGCAACAGCTGAACGTGTGAAGATTGTGTGTTCGCGAGATGAATTTATAAGTAACAAGTACTGCATTTGCTTAAACTTGAATACTACATGTCTGATAATAAGCAATCCTTGTATGTGCAATTTAATTCCCACTGCAATCTGTTCCTACAGCGTTGATTGGGTACGTCTATTTACATGCACCAATAAGGTTGATAATTTTATCATTCTCTGTTTATAAAATGTGCATTTCTTGTTCTTCTGCATGATTTTCTTCGCTGGAGACCTGTTCTGCCTGGCGCTTATGTCGCAGTCTGACCTTGGCGGGTACTGGCTAGCCCTCGACGACTCTACCAACCAAATAGTGGCTTTATTTACACGTTGTCTCGTGGCCTGAGATCCTGAGCGTATATACTTCCTAAATGTCCAAAAATCAAAGAAAAATTTCGGTATGTGCTTAAATCAAGCGTTTCCACTGTAGTTTCTCATAATTCCGTACGTGTGCTACGTCTGGAAATAACTCACGACTTACGTGTAATAAGTGTACCGAAATGTCATCGACCGCCTTCCTAATTTTCTGGCGTTGTTTTCTTGTACGAAATTCTGCAGGATGTTGGCGGTTAAATATGCTTTGTCCTACAGAAAAGCTGTATTTTGAAGAATCTTTTCCAATTCTTCATAAGAATTCTTGTACGTTTCGTAAATTATTTAACCCTTTCGAGACGGCTTTCGGTTTGTGCTGGGACAAACGTGTCCCGGCAGACTGGAAAGGGTTAAAGACGCAGAACGTTCCTTTCATTAACACGTTGACTCCGATTGCCTGATTGGTGTAAAACTTCACTTTGTACGCATAGTCACTAGAAGGATCTGAAAAAATTACAGAACCTATCCTAAGTGGTACACATACGTACCACTTCGGAGTCAACGTGTTAAAGAGGTTTGAATAGCAAAGCATACCTCAGTGACTGCTCTTGCTGGCCAGTTCCAAGTGAAGGCAATCGTTGTTGGTTTGTGTAGGGAATGCGTTGTTCTTTTCCTAATATTTAGAGTTGATGAAAACTTTCATACTGCTTCGAAGCACAATACCCGATATATACTGAATTTCAAGAGCGCAACTGATCCTTCATTTGTGCACTGAATTTTATTTTGTTTCCTTTCCCATCATGATCATCCTTGAGTTTCCTTTCTCAAGTATTGGGTGCGGCAACATAACTTCTTTTTTCAATCCAAATCGCTTTAAAAAAAAGGAAGTCATGCTGCTGCACCCTGTATTAGGCAACCCCGTGAAAAAAATCGTGTTCTTCTTTCTTTTCGTGCTGCATTTTGTCGTTGTTGGATTATGTTTTGTCTTTACCTTTTCTTTGTCAGTTGCCAGTCGATCCAGCCTTTCTGAAAGAGTTTCCTTGTTGGAGGAGTTGAAAGCTATTAACGAAAAAAATTACATTTTACTGTAATTAAGCGGTTTTGGTAGCCACCATCCCTAATTTTTAAAAATGCCAATTTTCTCTTATCTTTCTCGTAATGCTTGATACTAAAACCCATAGATTTATATAAATATACTGTGGCTTTGATTATACAGGGTGTTTCAGAAAAAAAGGACTCAATTTTTAATAAAGAGAATTTTAAAATTACTAGAGTGGAGAAAATTGGTATTTGTGTAAGGCAATATTAATATTGAAAATGTTAATATTCATAATATGATATGAAACGAATGAACCATCAAAATTGAACTGGAGTTTAAATTTGAGCTGGCCAGACATGCCGTCAAGACTGGCGCCAACAGTTGACGCCCAGCATAATATGTACATATATATACTGTATTGACACACAAACGCACACCTTTTTTCGTATAAGCAATTTATGAGGAACGTCACTGAAGAGCCGATAGTAAAAAATGAATGGTTTTTCTTTAAATTTTATTCTGGGTTCTTCTACACGTTGTATGTTAATTCGTAAAGTATTACAGTTTATGTTTTTGTATCTTTTGTTCTGTAATTCAACTTTCCGTGTCCACCTGGTTCTTCCATGCTCGAAATCGTGCAGCTTGGGAAGGTTTAAGTGACGTCTGTACGATAATTTTTAGTGCTGGGAGAATTGAAAAGAATATAACAGGAACGAACCGAGTGTTTACCTCAATCTCTAGTTTACGTAAAGGTTTTCTAACTAAGATACGAGACTTTATGTTGATGAACTGAAGAAATAAACTTTTGGTACGGGTATCTTATTTAAGTGCAAAACCTCGACATGAAATGTGTGTACTGTATTACTATAATGCACACTACAGGGCAGATAACGGAATACTTAATCAGCAAACAAAGCTTCTTCATTTCGATTATATTTTTTATAACATTTTTCTCTTTCGATACTAACACCCTTGTATATATGAAAAAATTCCGTACATTTATTGATAATAGACATGCACCTAAAATGTTATAAATAGAAGGTACTAATTATTTTCTAAACGAGGTCAAGGATGCCGTGCTTCTCATAAAATATCGCTAATTTTCAATTCATTAACAATTTTTGAGCGAAAACAAGTAATCTATCAAGACTAATAGCTGTGGTATTGTTTTCCAGAGGTCATTTTGTTATGTGATAGTGGATGCGCGTCTCTTATTAAGCTTGTTCCTAGAAATAAGATGTGGGAGTCGTAGTCGTTTGAGCATGAAGGCACCACAGTAGATATCACAATGTTTGCCATTAAACGCTACTTCGCTGGACGCAAGAGGAGGAACTCGTCAGAAAGTGTGAGTAGTATGTGTTTTGACTCGTAAAATTTAATGAAGGTGATGGAATTTTATTCTTTCAATATTGCTGAGAGAGTACGGCGTGTTGGAAGAGATTTACTGAGGGTGTTGGAATCATATTTTTTCAAATTCCCGAGTTTGAATACGATATATTTTTGTCCTGTAATTTGCTGCAGTTTGAACATTAGTCTTGGCTTAATTAATTTTCATGACTACGAATAGGTTCTTATGATACATTCGGCGAGGGTGTTCCAACTGTATTATTTTTTAATTACGGAGAGCAAAGTCGAAGATTTTTTCTAAAAGACCGGGTAAGGCGCGAGTATATATTTGTTTGTGATAGAAATTTTTCCCAGAGTACAAGTCTCGAGTGCTTTTCGTGGTAGGGAACCTGATCTAGCGAATGCAGTACTGATGTGGCTGATGATCTTTGAAAGCCTGGACTCAAAATGGGGATGTTATGAAACATGGCGCGTCAAAATAGAGTCTGCATTCTCTCTGTGCCTCGACAGTGCAAGTCTAATTAGAAGTTACAACTTAGTATGCACAGGATTGAACCCTCAAACAAAAATATGCACACATTCATCTTATTTATGAATTACTATAATGTTTGGTCGGTCTACTGCCTAATCAAATTAATCGCTCAAATGAATATAGAAAAACATGAATATTCGTTCACTTCATGGATCTTATAACTATTTATTTATAGAATAGCTCTATGGTATTCTATTGCAGAAGGTATTTCATAACAGAGTGCATTTGTACAGATGTAATTCGTAGCAGGTAGGAACGAATTAACTTCGCCCACTCTTGCGTTCGTTATATTCGCAGTGTAAGATGAACCCACCAACGCATGCTGCCTGCCCAGACCAAACGACTGACCTACCCTCTACGGGGGCGATCTTGGCAGGGTCGTGAAGGTCGATAAATTGTCAATTATTACTTTAAAAAACAAGTCATTGATTCTCCGTAATTACTTACTTGAGCTTGTATTCTTTACCGCAAACTTGTCGATCCCCTGGAAGTGAAGTCACGACATCCATGCTCGAAAATTCCTCCTCAACTTAGGGGAGAGACTTCAAAATTTAATGAATTTGTATTTATTTTATTCATCATGCTTTGATATTATGATTTTAAAATGTTTTCTGTTTCAGTTGCCGGACGTGGGCGTGACGTGCACGTGCTCTGCTAACAAATGCAACAGCAACACAGGTGGGGGCAACGGGAGGTCAGGAGGCAGGCGACGGAGAGATGTATCCCCATCTCCGTCTCTTGGGGGTCTTTTTGGGGGTCGCAGCTCTGCTTGGAACGGGGGTCCTGGGCAAGAAAGCCCTCCGCCAGGGCCCACTCGAAGAGATGTTTACCGCAGGAGCATAAGTTTGGGCCAGATACTGCAGGCAGACCCTCACGGTGGTGGAGGGTCAACGGTGGGGTACAGGGGGATCTTACAAGCGGACCCCCAGAGCGGGGGATCCGCGGTGGGGTACAGAGGCACCCTCACCAGCGCCGGTAGTAGTGATGTGTCTCCAGACAGTCAAACAGACGGGCGAGAGCTTACAGAGTTTGAGAAAGAGAATCTCCTGTTTTTGAAGGACCTCGACAACAGCTACCACAACCAGGAACCCATCTACATGGAACCGTACGACTCGTACCGTGGCCACCACAACCAGTACCAGCACCCGCTGCAACCACCCTCTCAGTTCCACCGCCCTCTATCCCTCAGCCGCAGCAATGCCAGCATCGCGTCTGTGTACTCAGACGAGTCTACTGCTGGTGAGAGCAGCTGTGAAAATTTGGCTTGTGCAATTCACCAAAAGTATGTGTGTACCTTGCCATTATTTCTTAATTGGTAAACTATTTTCTCTTAATGGATAGTTGAAAGCAAAAAACCTAGGTAGGAAAGAACTTTCTATGCTCTGAATACAGAAGATTGAATTGAATTTTATTCGTCAGTGCACCGATGTGTAATTTTAGTTTGTGCTGAATAAGATGAACTGAGAAGGATTTTACGGTATTTTAGATACTGATGAGAGTTGCACTGTGTCAGCAAATAGTCATAAATATAGATACTGGGACGTGCAGGAAATATAGGCGTGTTCCTACTATAGGTATGACAAATAACTTGAGAGAAACTTTATATGTCAAAGTTCACTGGACATCAGGGGTGGGAACACTACGTGGCTCTTAAATGGTTGAACATTTCTAACAATGTAATTAGGGCTAGTTTTTCGGTTCCTCAAGAACTTGTTATGGGGGAAATGTGGTGATGAAAATACGTATATTCATTGAGTAATTGTAATAATAACATAATATACTCCTAAACAATATCCGCTTACGTGAAATTTTGAAATTGTGTTCTTGGATACGAGGAAATATTTTGTTTGTTATTTAATCGTTTAAGACATTTGACCCAGGCTTTAACTAATCAATAATTGAAAACACCCCTAAAATTAATTCAACGTCGTTTTTTATAAACTTAATCATAGAAAGTTTATTGAATTCAAGGATAACTAATTGAAAGCCACGAATATGATGCATTTGCTGAAGCTTTAGTGTTAATTCTATCATATTTATGGGAAAATCATTGAATTTCTATTGTCTAAAGTGCTCTGTGCCGAGCAATCAGGTTGTTACACGCTGTATGAATAAAAATATTAGCGTTTTTATTCATCGAGTCAAATAAGAATACAGTATACGCTCTTTATACGAAACTAAATAATTACACTGTACGCATACAGTGCGAACACGTACACATCCGTACTTTACCTGTAGTCGAGGGGCTAGCGGCTTTGTGCTTGGGCTGCACTGGTCCTTGTTTCGAGTGTCTACATAGCACTCAATTTTTTTCTGTTTGTGACGTATGAGGTCACGAAGACTCGCTGATTAACTGTTTCCTTAAACTTCCATCTCATCCCGACATGTTCCTACGTGCTTGTACCTCATCTAGCGACCCTATGAGCCTCTACCTCGAGTCACAACTCAGAAAGATGGGAGCAGTCGCTGGTAGTATCATCACTTGTCTTAAGATGTCAACATTAAGAATTGAAAATCAGTATGTATACGCTCCATACCTGACTGGAAATAAAGTTACTTTATTTCTTTATTTTGTTAAAGGCGGGATTCTCATACCGTAATGAGGTGGGAATAAATAAAACAAAATTACCTGCCATTCCTCGTTATTTCAGGAGAGAGAACAATACAGGGTGTGAAATCTTTTCTTAATGGATGATCAGGCGTTTCTCACTACCAAAACCATGGGCACAGACTGCCTACTAGGCTATTACATTTATGACCCGTACGGCACTAATACCATCGGCAGCAACGGTCAGGCTATACGTCACCATAAAGATAAAGAGGAATGTTATCCTCCTCGTAACGTTTCATCATTATACCAAATTTATCAGATTTCTCGACAGGTGAACACCACTATAATGCTAACGGAAAATCCACGCATAATTTAGTTTAAATCCAACTTTCATTGCCTGATGCATCGTACTCGCACGCCCAAAATATTTCTCTAATATTACTAAAGTTTCTTATTTAATTTGTGCATTAATAAGCTGACCTTCCTTGGTTCCTCTAGCAAAAGAGGTCCCCTGGTCTGAAGTGTCGCGTGTGTTGCAGGTGGGGAGTCCACACCGCAGGGGAGTAGCCCGTTCGGGACGCGTCGCTCAGTCGTGTACTCGCCCTCACGAGCCCAGACCTCCTACCTTCTCCGCTCCACGTCTCGGGAAGAGGAGGAATGTCGACCTCTGGGGGAGGAGGTGGAGGAGAGAATCCACCCTGCGTACCGAAGTGACCGACAACCCGGGGCCCGGACCCGCCCCTTGTCGGGCATTCCTGTACCGACGTCCATGAACCCTGTGGCCATTGCGTCGGCCGCCGTGGCGGCGGTCAACGCAGCCTCCGCCGCTGCGGCAGCTGCAGCTGCAGCAGCTGCTTCTTCTGGGCAGTACAGTTCCTGCAGTGAGTTCTGTTTTATATTTTGTTCTTTTTATTTTTTATCTACATATGAAACATCGGCATGGTCGGCTTCTCAGTTGGAGACATTGCAGATAAAATATCCGATCGATTGCCACTCGTTTTACGTGAATAAATTTATCAGAGTGGTAAAAAATGAGAGGTACAAACATTGACAGAAGGCAAAGACATGTAAATAAGCCCGTTTTTCTGAACACCAAATATTTCAAAACTCGTTAGTTTCCAAGATACTGAGGTTTAAAGTTTAACTTTGATGCAGAGTTAATAGCAATTCCATATCTGAAAAATAACATAATGGAAAATGAAACTAATATCAGATAAACCGATGTACTATCAAACAAATATTACAATAACTGTTCAAAATGTCCGCCTCCCTGCGTCAGTGCAGACCTGGTACCTCCTCCGAATGAATTTCTGGACACGAAACAAAAGTCTTTGTTCTTCTACAATGTTACCTGCTGCGATCGCTATCCTTGCTACAAGATCCATGTTGGACTTCACCTGTATTTCGTAAATCAATGATTTCATGGGACTCCGAAGAAAGCAATCTAAAGGACTCTCATGTCCGGAGATCGTGGAGGCCAAACCATTGCTCCATTACGCCCTATCCACCGTTTTGAAATGGCATCGTTCAGATATTGGCTGGCATTCTTGTCGGAGTGGACTGGAGGTCTGTCATGCTGGAACCACATTCGACGGGAGATACCTAGAGGTAGGCACATCCTCCATCAGTCCAGTCAATACATCCCTGAGAAACCTGACATAAACTGATCCATTTTCAGGAGACGGCATCAGATACGGCCCAATATGATAGTCGCCGACAATACTTGCCCACACATCAACATTAAACTGATGTAGGTAGTTGAAGGGATATAATTTATCAGGGTTATCCTGTTGCCAGTTGCAGGTTCCGTTGCGTGTAAATTGGCTTCGTAAGTGAAGAGAACACGCTTCATGAAAATTTCATCGTCCTGTTGTTGCCTCGGGCACCAACGTGCAAACTTTACACAAGGAATGTAGTAGGTCGGGAACAGATTCTGCACTTTATGAAAATGGTAAAAATATAAATTGTCATCATTGAGAACATGCCATGCGTCGACATGTTTTATTATTAAGTCACGTGCGGCAACTTGGCTACTTGAATAAGGCCTGTTACGGAAGAATTGCAGCACGTTGTCCTCAAGCGCATCACGTAATTCATTGGGCCGACCATAACCTCTTCTATTCGCATTGAAGCTTCCATGTTCGCGTAGACGGCGATGTGTGTTTGTAAACATGCTATGTGCGAGCACTTATCAATTAGGAAAGCGCTCCTGATACAACCTAGGAGCGCCTCTAGCATTGCTGTTGGCCGCATCCTGCGCCATAATCATACTCGCCATTTCCTCATTTGACAAACGTACCATGGTGTCAACACTGTGTCGCAGCATGAACTGATTTGTAAACACAGAGGTCTGAGGAATCGAGTATTGACTGATTTAAAGATACCATTTTATTTGAAATTTGCATTTTTGAGACACGAGAATGGGAAACACTGGGTCCGCAAGTTAATGCTTTGGGCTTCAGTATCTTGAATATTAAAGAGTTTTAAAATATTTGGTATTTGTGAAACTGTAGTTATTTGTGTGCCCCTGCTTGCTGTCGATGTTTATACCTCTCGTTTTTTTAACTTTGTAAAACAGCGGTCCGCATAATTACAGTGAAATGAACCCCGGCAGAACGGGTATGGTTTTCAGGCACTCTGCAACACAGATGCTATTTTGGTGCAGTTGTCTTCGACAAGGTTCAACTTGTACCTTTATTTTGATTAAGCTAATATGAAGTCTTTTTCTAAGTGTATTCCTGTACTTGTATTGAAATGTTTACTCCTGGAGTGCGAGGTCGACGTCGTACTGCATGTACGAGCTAGAGTATAGAGTGGTTATTTTGCTTCTAATTGGTGATGCTATGCCGTTGCATCACGTGCTGACTTTCCCCTAACTATGTTGCAAATGATTTGTAACTTCGATTAATGTTGACAGCGTCAGCTTATCGCTTGAGTTCAACTTGTCTTTTCTCTGTCTCGCAAAATTTAATTTCGCATAATTTACTTTCGCACGGTTCGTTTTATTAGCTCAAGCTTTAAGAGCTAAACTTGTAAATCTTACAGACTCTTATATCGTGTTAGTCTTGTCATTCATAGAATAGAATTCTCAGACATGCATGACTTGCAGGCCTATATGCCTTGGGCAAACACGATGAGGGCTCCTAATGTATGATCATCAACTCTCATTTTCATCTGTATTTAATGTTGTATTGATTTCCAATTTATTTTCTGCTTCAGACGGCGGGGGGTCAATTCCTAGCACAGCTTCAAGCTACGGACAGTCCACCTCCACTTGGTGGAACAATAGCTACTACTCCCACTCCTCCGCAGCTCCTCGAGTCCGCCCCACAACTCCTCTCTCTCCAACTACCCCTCTCCATTCTGCCTCGAATTACGAGTATGATTCAGGCGCACGTCCTCGGCACACCGACTCCTCCTCGTCATCAGGCGCACGACTACGACCGTCGTCACCAGTTATGCCGAAGATGAGGAGCATGTCTCCTTCATCTCAGTTCCGAGGTGCTAGATCTCCGTCTCCTCCAACGTACGGGAACCGTTCTCCAAATGCACTTGCCCTCAGAACTCATTCTCCGCCAGCCCAGTCTGCTTATAGGAATCCTGAGACTCCACCTTCCAGAAGAAGTCGTTCTCCAAGTTCCTCCGGCCGCAGAAACCGTTCTCCATCTCCGTCTTCACTGAGAAAAGGTTCATCCTCTCCGCCTGTCATTGAAAGTTATCTTATTTCTTCATTCGACAATAAAAACCACTCACCAACTCCATCCAATTTCAGGAATCCCCCTGTTGTTCAACCAAATTTTAGAAACCACTCACCAACTCCTCCAACTTACAGAAACCACTCACCAACTCCTCCAACTTACAGAAACCACTCACCAACTCCTCCAACTTACAGAAACCACTCACCAACTCCTCCAACTTACAGAAACCACTCACCAACTCCTCCAACTTACAGAAACCACTCACCAACTCCTCCAACTTACAGAAACCACTCTCCAACTCCTCCAACGTACAGGAATAATTCTCCAACCCCACCAGCTCCCTGTACTTCTGCTCCAGCTCCTTCTCAAATTCCTAGATCACTTCTATCACTCCGCCAGACCCACTCCAGCATCGGACAAGCCTCTGTTGTGTCTTCATCTCTAGTTCCCACATCTCGAGGGTTGCGTTCATCTTCTTCCTCCTCATCATACGTAGCTGGAACAAGCGGATCGTCAGCAATCCCCAGATCCAGGCTCGGGATTCTCCAAGATCGTACTCATTCTGAGGATTTCCCGTGGAGGTCTTCTAGACAAACTGGCTACTTGGGCAAAGCAAAGGATCGCTTCACTTTAGGTGAGTACGATGTTTGCCTTCATTCTGTTTGAAATGTTACTAACTTGAACACTCCCATGACATCATTTTCTCAGCAGTTGTGCTTATATCTCTAACTTGATCTAATTATCAGCCACTAAATTTTCGTAAAAACTCTCTGCCACAGCAAAAAATGATGAACTTACATGATGCCGTACATACCTAGCCAGCGGAATATACAATAGTCTGAGCTACGTCGATTTCTTGACCACCACAAAAATATAACTGAGAAGTACTGATTACTACGTTTTTGAACACATTTGACAATTTTAGTTTAACAAATTTATGAACAGCTTCACACATGTGAACCCTGTCGTTTGCTCTTAGTCTTGAAACTCGATGATAACTGCAGAAAAATTATCTGTTAATACCTGCAGTTCATTACTTCAGTCCTCCGTTGAAGCAACGCTCACTGGTTCACATGTTCACCTCTTCTGGCTCTTGCTCTCGTACCAAGTTGGACTCAAGCTTTACTAATTTAGTGCACAATTTCGTATACAATTTAGCGTACAATTTGGTATTCAATTTGACGTAGAATTTTGTGAACAATTTGGTGTACAATTTAGTGCACGATTTTGTGATGGAAGTCTGTAGAGAATAAACATAAACGTCTATCTTATCCAAGTATATTGTAGCCTAATTTATTGTGAACGTGCATCTTCTTGTCTTAAATCGCGTTATCATCTTCAATGGTTCTCCTATCAATCTCATTTTGCATTGTGATCATGTGTGACCATGTCGTCTGGCGACATGCTGTCAACTGTATTGTTTGAAACGTATAGAAATTCTTCAGTGAGTTTGAACATTTTTTCGATCTATATAACGTTTTTAAGTAATTATTATATAATGACAACAAATTTTACCTTCCCGTTCTATTAAAAAACGCTTTACCTTTCATTTTGCATTATTATAATGTTATGTATTGAAGAAATCGAATGTTACGGTTTCCGGCGTTCAGGTTAATTGCACAAACTTGTGGAATGTTACACGTTCATTTTTCAAATAACTTAGCATGAAGTTGATATTAATCAGCTTTTGAAAACAGAGTTCGTATTCTTATCATTTCCTTTGTAACAAACATGCGATGCTGTCAGTAGCAGCAGCAACTGTTGTAACAGCAGTAATCATAACAGTTCTTGCAGTAACAACTGTATAAACAGTAGTAGTAGTGACAGCAGCAGCTGTAACACCTGTAGTAACAACCGTTGTACGAGCTGTAGTAACAACCGTAGTACGAGCTGTAGTAACAGGCGTAGTACGAGCTGTAGTAACAGGCGTAGTACGAGCTGTAGTAACAGGCGTAGTACGAGCTGTAGTAACAAGCGTAGTACGAGCTGTAGTAACAAGCGTAGTACGATCTGTAGTAACAAGCGTAGTACGATCTGTAGTAACAAGCGTAGTACGAGCTGTAGTAACAAGCGTAGTACGAGCTGTAGTAACAAG
>VCRD01007487.1:5462-18916 GCA_006783055.1 Trinorchestia longiramus
AAGTGCCCCCCGAAAAGGTAGCTGCACAGAAGACAGTCCTTTTCTCGAACCCTGCACGTCGACCGCACGACGGTATCGACACTGTCGATACAGGTATTCTCGCGATGATGGCAGTAGAACAGCCAACAAAGAACAATGTAAGGCCAGTGTTGGACTTTCGCGAACTCTTTACGAATGTTGCGGGCCATACTGGTGATGATGTGATTGATTGCTGCGACGAAACATTACGTAAACGGCGGCGTACGAGCGAAAACAAGTCAATAGTAGACCTGAAAGCAGCTTATTTGCAGCTACGAGTTGATAAGGAACTGTGGTGTTACCAGTTAGTAAAATATAAAGGGCAAACGTTCTGCCTTACGCGCTTAGGTTTCGGACTGAATTCTGCACCGCGCATCATGTCAAAAGTGTTGAAGCACGTGTTAAGCATAGATGATACAATTAAAAACGCCACCAGCTCGTATATCGATGATATTCTCGTTGATAAAACCAAAGTTTCAGTTACAGAAGTAGTCAGCCACCTTAACAAATTTGGGTTGATAACGAAAGCACCGGAAGCATTGGATGGAAGGGCAGTGCTGGGGCTGCGGTTGTCAAAAGTCGGAGAGGAGCTTATGTTTCACAGAGGCAATATAATACTGGAAATCGCCGTCGCACTCACAAGAAGCGAGTTGTTTTCAGCCTGCGGGACACTGGTGGGGCACTACCCTATAGCCGGATGGCTACGAGTCGCCTGTAGTTATATTAAAAGAAGGGCCGAAGGATCGCAGTGGGAAGACTTCGTAGGCGAACATGCAATGTCCATGATTAGGGAAGTTATTGAAAGGGTAAAAGTAGAAGATCCAGTACGAGGAAGGTGGTCAGTGCCCGATGTCCAGCATGGAGTGGTATGGACAGACGCAAGTAAAATCGCGCTCGGAGCGATGTTCGAAATAAATGGCCAGGCCATTGAAGATGCGACGTGGCTCAGAAAGAAAGAAGATTTCAGTCGTATCAATGTTACAGAGTTGGTGGCAGTGTTAAAGGGAGTGAACTTAACACTTAGGTGGGGCATGATCTCAATAGAGTTAAGAATTGATTCTGCAACTGTGGCAGCGTGGCTGCAATCTGTTGTAAGCGCCGAGAAGCGCGTCCACACGAAAGGCGCTGCGGAAATGCTCATTAAACGAAGGCTGGGAAACCTTAGAGAAATGATGATTGAGTTTGGACTAAAAATCCAGATTTAAATGGTGCCCACTGATAAGAATAAAGCGGTCGTGTTAACTCGCGTGAAGAAACGGTGGCTGTGCGGGCTCGAAGTAGGCGGTAACGATATCGACGAGCATGAACAGGTTTGTTCTAGTGCATACACGAATATAACAGAGGTGCATAATAAACACCACGTTGGAGTCGATAGAACCCTGTACTTAGCCAGGAAAATGGATCCAAATGTTTCATGAGAGAACGTGAAAAGAGTTGTGTGATCATGTGATCGATGTCAGTCAATTGATCCTGCTCCTTTGAAGCACGAACCAGGAGAAGTAAGCGTAAAAACCAATTGGAGCCGCTTGGCCATCGACCTCACGCATTATAGAGGACGACCCTATTTATCTATGGTTGATTGCGGTCCAGGACGCTTTGCAGTGAGGCGAGAACTGAGAAGAGAAAACACGCAATGCATCGTTACAGAATTAACCAATATTTTCTTGGAAAGGAGCCCAGTCGACGAGCTATTGATGGATAACAGTACAGTTTTCCGGTTTCAGATGTTAGCAGATATGCTGCGAGAGTGGAATGTTGAAAGAGTATTTAGAGCTGCGTACCGACCTGCAGGAAATGGAACAGTGGAACGGCACCACCGAACGGTGAAAGCAATCGCAGAAAGAGGAAGAATTTCGCCAATTGAGGCTGTGTGTCCAGGACTTAAGCGTACCCCGTAGGATAAATGATGAGGTCGTTGGAAGTTGTCTGTATTGACTTGCCTTAAATGCCGTGATCTGAGAACAAATCACAAATCAAGTTTACAGAGCTAATTATTTAACTTAAAATTAAATACTTTGATATAGTACTGGCATCTGAAATGGCATACATGATTATCTTTTCAATATGTACACACTAGAAATGGAGCTAATTTCCTTCTGCAACAGTACCAGCATTAATAGAATTCATTTAGAAAGGAAAGCATCTAGATAACTGAAGGTGCAGGTATAAATAACTTGAGGTTTACCAATCTCAGTGTCAAAACATATAAGTGCTGTAATTCAGCATCACAAAAGAAAAAAGAATGGCTACCTGTATTTAGCAACAGGCACTGTTTGTTGTGCAAAAAAAATCATACTTGAGCACACTGAATTAAAATATAAAAGCTGTAGACCAGAACTCATATGTCTACATTAGACACTGTTACACAGAAAAGTCCTACACTTAGAGCACACTGAATTAAAATATAAAAGCTGTAGACCAGAACTCATTTGTCTACATTAGACACTGTTACACAGAAAAATCCTACACTTAGAGCACACTCAATAAAGGACACAAAATTGTCTAAGGAACTTTTCAGTATATATGCATTAATTCTTCAGCTATACCTGTGCTGGAAACTGGTAATTGAGCATGACGGACGAATCACATTTAATCATCACAAACTTGGATGAGGTAACTTCCTGGCTCAATGAAATGCCTATACTGATACTTGTCGGTATTACACATAGATTCTACAGCTATGCTTTTACTAGAAAGCTGGTGATTGAGCATGAAGGACTAATCACATTTTATTTATCGCAAATTTGGATGAGATGACTTTCTGGCTCAATGAAATGCCTATACTGATACTTGTCAGTATTACACATAAATTCTACAGCTATGCTTTTACTAGAAAGCTGGTGATTGAGCATGAAGGACTAAACACATTTTATTTATCACAAAATTGGATGCCTATACTGATACTCGTCAGTATTACACATAAGTTCTACAGTTATAACTGGCGACAGAATATTATGTTAAATGACTCTGGCCCCCATGTGGACATCACAGTTGGCCACCTGTCTGCATAGGCTATGGCTGCCTTTTCACAATTATGATAATGCACAGTTATGATGACGCTGGTATCGACAGGCTTATGCATCTAAGTATACTCACGATTACGTTTTGCACTTTTACGCATATCTTACATTTTTGATTTGGTGTGGAACTTAACACTGTTTTTAAAAAACGATACTGCCTACAGTCTACATGTAGCTTGGATGATGGTGGGACCAGACAAAAGCTATGCCGACACGCCGCTGGCGTCACAGCGTCTCGGTATTGCCAGCGAACGAGTATCCCTCTGTCCCTTTTTCTTCTAATACAAATTCCAATTTATTTATAATTATTATATATCCTGACCTGTCAGGACACTGTGTATTGGTACAATAGCACGCCTAGATCTGGGCAAGATGAGCTGTCTGTGCCTCAACGCTCGGTGTATAAATACGAATGGAGATATCCGTCAGTACGTCCGACAAGAGTAGAAGGAAGCCAACATAATGATTCGGCAATACGAGCGGGAGAAGAAGTGTGGGTAAAACCACCTAATGCAAACTGCACTACACAGTGGGGCAAAGGCGTGGTAACAGGAGTGACCTCATCAAATAATATTGAAATGGATGGGGTGCCAAGACACGAACTTGACGTGCGCTCAGTAATTCCTCCTTTACCCCGAGACGAAGAAGCTAGGGGTGAGAAAGGTGGGGGCTGTCATCGGTCCAAGAGAAGCAAATGAAAGTTGAACAAAGTGGGGTGAGAATGAACCACAGCAGATGAAGAGAGATAGAAGACATCCCACCTGGATCACCGACTACATTACAGTTTAGATGTTTAAATTATCATTTAGATGTGGATAGGCAGTTTAAATGTCTAAATTATCATTTAGATGTAGATCGATTATTGTAGTTAAGGTAGTGGCAAAATGTCGACTCCGTAGCAGTAAGTAATTTATCTAAAGTATTGTGATTTTAAAATCCCGTGGCGATGTGGCATAATGTATAAATTTGAAATTGGCACCTTAACGGCGACGTCTGAGCTTGAGCGAGCAATGATGCGGGAGCAGCGTCAGTTGCGGGTTGGGCCCTGTCGTGTGTGTATCGGTACCGTAGTTGTGGGAGCAAGAAATGGCTCAGGTGCAGGTTGCAGGCTGGTTGTTCGTTGAAGGTGGTCGTTGTCGTGGAGATCTGTACTCGTTAAATATTAGGCTAAGTAGATTCAGTTACTAACACTAGTATAGGGATAGTCGTCGAACGAGTAGAGGTTGTGTGTCGCGGTCGAAGGTTATTGATGTCGCATCGTCCACAGTTAGAGGACATTCATCCGGTACGAGAAGCAACGCAGTCTGAAGACCAAGTCAAATAGAGGTAAGCGAATTCGGGTTAGAAAATACCGTAGAGTTGCAACTACTAATCTTAACAACAGGCACATTGAAAAGATAATCATGTGTGCCATTTCGGACGCCAGTACTATGTCAAAGTATTTAATTTTAAGTTAAATAATTAGTTCTGTAAACTTAATTTGTGATTTGTTCTCAGATCACGGCTTCAATAAACTCAACTTCCAACGACCTCATCATTTATCCTACGGGACACGCTTAAGTCCCGGACAGTGTATTATGTTAGGGGAAAAAAGAGCAAAGATAACTCATGAAAAAGTGCAATGGGATAGTCTAGCTGTACTTAAAAGAATCGATGAAACGATGTATTATGAGAAAGTTCTTAGCTCTAGTTTGATATGTAAATGAAGTTTGTTGGTTGAATAGATGAGAAATAATTACGTTAACCGGAAGGTATAAATATCGTTAGTGGTGTAGCAAGAACGGTATCACTCAATGTACCATTCATATCTGTGAGGTTAGCTTCATTTGTGCTATTTCTCACCAATGAACTCCACTAATTTTAATAAATGGGTTATTTTATGATACTGCTGCTGTGACCTAGACTTGAGGTTAAATAAAGGCTGTCAGATTTTAGACTCAGCTTTTACTCTTGCAGGCAAGAATGAGTAAATGAGGGAGTTCTTCGTTCTTAAACATGCATGGGGTCTTGCCAAAAGGAGAGTCCTCGGGGTGGAAGTGAAGACTCAGGTTGATCACAGGGAAGTAGTTCCAGCTGCCCGTGATTTGTGATGATGAATGGTGTTAAGTGTTAGGGAGGATGATTCAACTCAGCCTCTAAGATGCAGAGGTATCAATATCTGTTTATTTCAGTCTTTGATTATGACTGAGTATGTGCCGTGCCTTAGTCAACACAGTAGTGTGTGTTAATTGGTGCTGATGACTTTGTAGCTTCTAAGTGTATCACTAACAGTGGGCGAAGAAAGGAATGACGGCTGCACAGAGGGATAAAAAGATGAATAAAATTTCTAGAAGAAGCTCAAAAAGGCCTTGCTTAACTAAACCCTAACAATTCCAATCATTAAAGATGTCTTGCACTAGGAGCTTGCAATATTCACAAGGTTCTGAGGTTAACACTTTTAATACTGGGGGAGGGAATTGGTTTCTTTATGATTGGTAAAGGCAATAAAACTCAAAAGGGGCAAACTGTCTTGAATGAAGATATATAAAAAGTTTATATATATATATATATATATATATATATATATATATATATATATATATATATATATATATATATAAACAGGAATAACTTAGAATAAAGAAGTACCAAAGAGGTATTTCTAGTTAATTAATAACATGGAACAAGTCTAGTTAAGTGCAAGTTGATAGAATTAGCTGATCAGGCAATAGCTACAAATTTATTGGTTTTAGACCTTAGAGGAATAACTTTTAGGTCTGTAAAAGTATTAATACAGTCAATTTTCACATATAAAAGAAGCACATAATAATTCTTAAGTTTGGTTTTAGTTCTAAAATCATTGTAACCTCATAACTAGGTTTCTAATATCTGATGCATAAGAGTAAAAATATCTTGAGCACACATATCTTAAATAGAATATGATTTTATAAAAATCTACACCTGAGGAAATTGTATACTAGACTAAATACTGTCTTTAGCAATGACCTGTTCAAATGAGGTCCTTTGAGAATAGTAATGTGCACAATGATTGAGAAAACTATCTATTATTACTACAGCACAGTCACAGATTTATCACAGTCGTCTTATAGAACAATTCCTACCACTTGACTTGCTTTAACACTTCACCGGAGAAGAAGTAACCACCAGGGGAAAATCTAAACGAACACCAAAAGAAATCAGATACTACTGGCAAGGTTAAGCATAAAAATTACAAGTCTAAAATACTTAGAATGACATGCTTACCCGCACATAAGCCCAACACACACACGAATTTTAACGGCAACAAAAGCTATTGGCACTGGGGGCCTATATTTATACAGTCCGTACCGGAAACGCGGATAGAACGCGGCTCAATGTTGCCGACATCGGCGTCCTTAGTTTTTTTGGAACACTTAAAACTGATTTAATTACCAATAAAATACACAACCATGTTGTCACTAAAAAATTATCAATACAAATGTAAAAATGAGACTATAAATTCTATAATGATCATTAGGCCGATTTCTAGTGAGATTAATGAGACTACTCCAAACTTAAATTGCAATGCATGTGCTATTAAGGAGGGAATTTAAAGATATAGAGATGAATGGTTCATAGAGTGATACCATTCTTGCTACATATCTCTGTAATAGCACGTTAAAATATAAGTTAGCATTTATCTCATTAATCTCACTAGAGATTGTCGTAATAATTATTACAGAATTTTAGCCTTATTTTTAGTCTCTTTGACAAGGTTAGTGACAACCCGGGGATATATTTTATTAATATTAAATAATTAGATCTGAACGTTCCAAAAAAACAAAGGACTCGCAGGCTGGCAACATTCGTGGATCCTACCCTCGTTTCCAGTCCGCATTACTATATATACCTGATCCCACGCCACTGACTTTTGTTGCTATCTTGAATCCGTTTTGTGTGTAGTGGAGAATTTGAGGGACCGTCTACCGCCCACTCAATACTCGCTGGTACTTACTATACTCACTAGACTCGCTGCACTCGTTGTACACTTACTATACTCGCTGCACTCGTTGTACACTCACAAGCCATTCACTTGCCACTCACTACTCTCGCTGTACAAGCCACGCTCTGCACCTACTGTACTCGCTGTACTCGTGCAAGTCTCAAGCCATGGTCGCTATAGCTCTGGACTGGCCATTAATCCCTAGAGCTGGACTGGCCTAACCATCATCTGGAAGCTCTGGACTGGCTCAATCATCCCAAGAAGATCCCAAGCTATTTCTCGTGCCAGCTTCCTTGAATAAAAATCTGAGTTTCTGTCATGAGTTCTTTTATTCTCCTTGAGTAAGGTCACACGGGCAGATAGATTAGGTTTTGTTAAAGTTGGTTGCTTAAAATTCCCCAAGCACGACAACAGCTTTACATTGGTGACATCCCCAGAGTGACCAAATTTTTTAAAGAAATCTGCCTGTGCCCTGCTCGAGGTTAATTTGAGAACTTGTGCAATTCTCAACTGTGTAAGGGTAGATCTGCATGAGTAGTATTTGGATAGGAATTTCAGTAGGCATTTCATAATTTTGTCAAGTGGCTAATCATTTCTCTTACAGTGAGTGTGTGGTAGAATAATGTTTTTCCTACCTGAGGGTAAATAATTTTACCTCAACCCTCTATAAAAAATTAATTTTTTTCGCTATCATATTCATTTCTTTAAACAAACAATTTAATCTCCTGACAATCAGCCAAATGGATTAGTGACCATGCGTTTACTTAAATTCTCCACTAGTGAACCAGAAGTCTGGTTTACTCAAGTTGAAATTATGCTTAGAAGTGCTGGTGTTGATGAGGAGTTAGCAAAATTTTCTAACCTTGTTGCAGCATTACCAGTAGAAGTGGCAGCATCTGTCAGGGATTGTTTAAATAATCCTGATCCTATTACCCCTTATAGTTGTCTTAAAAATAGACTACTTTCTAAACTGCAGGTACCTCCTATAGTTAGAGCTAAGACATTGTTTGAGGGATCAGGTATGCCATCAGTATCAGACAATGTCTCTCCCTCTGAAATACTCAGAGAACTCAGAAAAGTTGCCCAGGGTTTTCAGATAAGTGATTTTTTTGCTAACGGACCGTTTTATGGAACATAAGCCAAGTCACGTTCGTCCTTTCCTTTTATCTCAACCTCTTGGCACTTCAATAGATGAACTTGCTAGGATAGCCGACACCATGGTCGAGGATGAGAGACTCTCGAGTCAGCCTAGTCAGGTAGCCCCAGCTAGTCTAAATGTAGTTAATATCCCTTTTACGCAAGGTAATAACGCCCCTGCTTCAGTTAATCATGCTCAAGCAGTAGTTAATACCTAATCCTTTAGCAGTACCTAACCATGCCTTTGTAACTGGTAGCAATGCTCAAGCAGTAGGTAATACTACCTTTGTAGCAAATAATAGTGCTCCAGTGATAGGTAATAATGGCCAAAGATTAGGGAATAATGCAAATGGACTAGGGAATAGCATTAATAGTATAAATAATTCTGTGCCCCTCGCTGCAATCGAATCGCTGCAAACTACTATGCAGGATATGGTTAGCGTTTTCAGTAAATTTTGTACTAATGTAGAAACAGAACGTCGTAGATTTGAAAATCTCGTAGCTAGTGCGACTCAGATAAATTCAGAAACAGTAAATTACTTTGCCTCATACCCCAGGCAAGTGAGCTACCAGGAGTCGTATGTAGAGAGAGATTAGTACCCCCCACCTGACAGATATCAGCGAGTACAACCGTATTATGACCAGTACCTACGTGTACTATAACTCGTATCCCCCTCAAGAGAGATATTCTCGTTCAACTAGTAGATGGCGACAGGACCCTTATTATTTTTAGCCCCAGAATCGTCCTTATTCAAGTCCCTCACCCAACAGAGTCCCACAATATCCATCTTACTCTGGGATGGATCAATATCAGGGTAACTCTAGAGCGCTTCCCGCACCCCACTCCAGTTCACGTTCCCATGATGAATTATGTTGGCATCATAAAACTTTTGGTGATAATTCTTGAACATGCTCATCACGTTTTTGTCCTAGAAACAATCGTTATAGTCCGGGAAACGGGCACAACGGCGTGTAAATGCGAGTAACACGTCGTCAAGTTCTAACATCACTCGCCTATTAATCGTGGGAGACCCCTTACTAGATTAGATTTCCTAATCGACACAGGATCTTCGGTATCAATCCTACCAGCCACTGCCAGTCAGCGAACGCGTGGTGGTAATAATAACTTAAAAGCTGCTAATGGGACGCCTATAGCATGCTTTGGTTCAAAAACCATCACTTGTTCTTTAGGCTTGCGACGTAATCTGGTTTGGACATATACCGTAGCTGCTATAGACCAACCAATCATAGGAGCTGATTTTTTAGCACATTATGGTCTAGTCATTGATTTAAAAAATAAGATTATTAGGGACGAAAATACAAATCTGTCGAAACCTCTTGCTAGCGTTAACATTGCCCACTCTTTGCACTCAATCAAGATTGCCTTAGATCAAGAGTGCGAGTACGAAAGAATTTTAGCAAGATACCCTGCTTTAATGAATCCAAATTTGATAAGAGAAGAAAATCTGACCTCTACTAGGCACCATATTATAACTACTGGTCCTCCCACCTTTTCCAGACCAAGAAGTTACCTCCTGACCGTTTAGCAGCGGTCAAGGCTGAATTTCAAACTATGTTAGACGCAGGGACCATCCGAGTTTCTAACAGTCCTTGAGCTTCACCACTCTTGCTAGTTCCTAAAGCAGATGGTAATTTCAGACCTTGCGGTGATTATCGACAGCTTAATGCTGTTACTCAGCCTGATAGATTCCCTATTCCCCACCTCCATGATTTTAGTGCTAACTTGCATGGAACAACGATCTTTTCCAAGATTGATTTGACTCATGCCTTCCATCAGATTCCCATGGATGAGTCATATATTGCTAAAACTGCAGTAACCACTCTCTTTGGTCTTTTTGAGTTCACGACCATGCCCTCGGTTTGCGGAATGCCCCTCAGACATTCCAGAGACACATGTCAAATATTTTGTCAGCTCTCCCTTTTGCGTACGTGTACCTTGATGATGTAATAATCGCATCAACCACTCCCGAACAACACAAGGAGCACCTTACTATTTTGTTCGATCGACTTTGCACTCATGGTTTGTTGATTAACCCAGCCAAGTGTGAATTTGGAAAAAGTAGTTTAAACTATCTAAGACACGAAATCTCACAAACTGGTTTAAAACCGTTGCCTTGTAAAGTTGATGCCATTCGCGCTTTCCCTAAACCGGAAACGCAGAAACAATTGCGTCGATTCCTAGGATCTGTAAATTTTTATCATAGATTTATTAAACTGTGCTCAAACTTTAGCCCCTCTATCAGGTTTAATTACACCTAAACGTAGAGGAAAATCTACCCTTGTTGTGTGGACTGATGAAGCTTCAGCCGCTTTTGAGACTGTTAGTCCAGTTAGGTCTCGTTCCATCTTGGATTATGGAATGCGGCAACGATTACAAGTATGAGATGTGGGGTGAAACTAACACAGTCCAAACTTGGAGCTTATGTATTATACGTCCATCAGGCTTAGCGACAAGAAGAAGAAGAAGAAACTCAGTGAGTCCTCGAAGGAAGTACACATGAACATAGAAAACGGGACAGAAGTAATTTAACGGGTGACTGTAGCAACTCATATATATGTATAAATATATATACTGAAGTTGGATCTCAACAGAGACCATCAAAGAAAGCCTTGCCTCTACGACAGAATTGTCTTATCCAGCCGCCGGTGCTCAATTTAGCCTAGTGGTAGATGCATCAGATGTAGCTGTAAGTGCAGTTTTACAGCAGACAGTAGGTACCTTAACCTCTCCACTGTCATTTTCTCAAAGAAACTTTCACCTGCTGAACAACGTTATAGCACTTTTGGCCGCGAATTATTAGCGTTTTATATGTCTGTACATCATTTTCATTATGTTTTAAAAGCTAGACATTTTGTTATTTATACTGACCATAAACCCCTGGTCTCAGCCATTAAAATGCCCTCTGACAGGCATTCCCCTAGAGCAGGGGTCACCAAACTACGGCCCGCGGGCCGAATCCGGCCCGCGACGTCAGTTCACCAGGCCCGTCGACGTTGAACCAACGTCTTTTTTTAACTTAGTTTTTCGTCTTTTTTCCAAGAGCTTTCGTTCTGGCTTGCAATTATTGAACTGAATGATTATGCGGCCCGCGCTCGTCATTCTTTCAGTTATCCGGCCCACTGTGAAAAAAGTTTGGTGACCCCTGCCCTAGAGAATCACGACATTTGGCGTTCATTAGCCTGTGAAGTTAGCTTCATTGGTGCTATTTCTCGCCAATGAACTCCACTAATTTTAATAAAGGGGTTCTTTTATGATATTGCTGCTGTGACCTAGACTTGAGGTCAAATAAAGGCTGTCAGGTTTTAGACTCAGCTTTTATTCTTGCAGGCCAGAATGAGTAAATAAGAGAGTTCGTTCTTCCACATGCAGGGGATTTTGCCAAAAGGAGGGTCCTTGGGGTGGAAGTGAAGACTCAGGTTGATCACAGGGAAGTAGTTCCAGCTGCCCGTGATTTGTGATGATGAAAGGTCTTAAGTGTTAGGGAGATTGATTCAACTCAGCCTCTGAGGTGCAGAGGTATCAATATCTGTTTAATTCAGTCTTTGATTATGATTGAGTATGTGCCGAGCCTTAGTCAAGACAGCAGAGTGCGTTAATTGGTGCTGATGACTTTGTAGCTTCTAAGTGTATCACTAACAGTGGGTGAAGAAAGGAATGACGGCCGCACCTAAGCACAACACACGCACGAATTTTAACGGCGACAAAAGCTATTGGCACCGGGGGCCGATATTTATACAGTCCGTACCGGAAACGCGGATAGAACGCTGCTCAATGTTGCCGACATCGGCGTCCTTAGTTTTTTTGGAACACTTTGAACTGATTTAATTACCAATAAAATACATCACCATGTTGTCACTAAAAATTATCAATACAAATGTAAAAATGAGACTATAAATTCTATAATGATCATTAGGCCGATTTTTAGTGAGATTAATGAGATTACTCCTAACTTAAATTGTAACGCATGTGCTATTAAGGAGGGAATTTGAAGATATAGAGATGAATGGTTCATAGAGTGATACGATTCTTGCTACAAGCCAGTTCACTACCGATCTCCTATGTATTAAAGGCTCGGACAATACTGTAGCTGACTGTCTTTCTAGAATAAATGCCATCTCAGTCCTCCCAGCTGATGAACAGCTTACCTTAGTTAGGATAATAGCTGCCCAAAAAGATGACCCTGAACTGCAAGAATTGCTCGTAAACAAAACTAATAACTAGCAGCTTTCTCTCTCAGGTGACGTGTATTGTGACGCATCAAATCCTAGACGTATTTATTTACCTGCTACTCTTCGTAGGACAGCAATTGCTAAATATCATGGTTTATCTCATCCAGGCATAGATCGAACACTACGTTTGATCGCTGAACGATATGTCTGGTCATCAATGCGCAAGGACGTCAAGCCGTACGTGCAACACTGTCATGATTGTCAGGCTAGTAAAGTCACCAAACACAATCGTGCCGCCTTGCATGCATGTGCATTTTCAGGAAATAAATTCGATTCTGTTCACCTTGACCTGGTAGGCCCATTGCCTCAATCGAGAGGATATTCGTATTTACTTACTCTTATTGACCGTTTTTCACGTTGGATAGAAGTTGTCCCCATTCCTGATATTAAAAGTGAGACTGTAGCACGTGCCTTTGTTCATTCCTGGGTTTCCAGATTTGGAGTACCCTTAAACATTACGCATGATCGTGGTGCGCAATTTACTTCTAAACTATGGACTGATATCTCTTCACTGTTCGGATGTTCTAATATAAGCACCACTGCCTTTCACCCTCAGTCAAATGGCCTCATCAAACGTGTCCATCGAGACCTGAAGAATGCCTTAAAATGTTTAGATAGTCGCCAAGATTGGATCGATAGACTTCCGATCGTATTGTTAAGTTTACGTAGTCTCTATAAACAGGATCAACAGGCTACTGCTTCAGAGATGATGTACGGCAAAACACTACGCTTGTAGCATGACTTGCTACCCCTTTAAAGGTTATAAAATAACAAGTATTAAAATATTTCTCATTTTTAGTAATAAAAATAAGACTAAACTTCGAGTGATTTTTACCAACTCTTTACAATTAAAGCATGCATATTTAGTGCACGTTATTGTAATAATATTTCTATTAAGTAACGTTAGCCAGAGAGTATTTCCAATGAAAACTTTTTTCTGACAACACTCTCACGCTTGTTATCTAGACGTAGCTCTCCCAGCAACACGACTCGTGAACATCATCATGTGACGTGAGGTTATAGTTCCCTGAATTTGGGGACCGTCTACCACCCACTCGCTGCCCTAC
>VCRD01007488.1:0-16972 GCA_006783055.1 Trinorchestia longiramus
CGTCTGTCCTGTCTGATACGCAATACTTTACCGTCTACCCTGTCTGATACGCAATATTTTACCGTCTGTCCTGTCTGATACGCAATATTTTACCGTCTATCCTGTCTGATACGCAATATTTTACCGTCTATCCTGTCTGATACGCAATCAATGCTCCTGTCTTTCGTGGCACCTAATTTTTCACTCCTTTTTTCCATGCAATGCTCAGTACTTTTTGCCCATGCAAAGACCCTTGTATTTCAATACCTCTGAATTTCAATACCGTTTTCAACGCTCCCAGTATATGGTATCCTATTCTTATGCTCATACATTCTTGATCTTGTACGTATATAGTGACACCAAGTCCTCAATATTCAAAAAGATTTCCTTTCTGCTAATAATTTTAAATTATATTCAACGTTCTGTCTTTCAACATTCACATCCATTGAACACATGACTTGACTTGACAAAAACTATCATCAAATTGTTTAAATGATCTAGACAACTCATGCCTGCGAGTTAAATATGGCCGTAATAACAGTACTGTGAACCTTTAATTTGTTGCGAAAAAAAACACGAATATTTATATGTCTTCAATCTGTAGCACTTGCTGGGGTTTTATTCTTCCCTTCGTACTTACGTGAACACTCAAACAGAAAAAAAGCTATAATAGAGAGCTAAATTTTCAAACTTGTTCACGGCTACTTTTCTGAAAAGAAGTATGATAAAAGTATCTGCGCATAGTTTTATTTTAGGTTTTGTTCCTGACAGCTCGATTTGCAATCACTGAATAACTGACGCAGCTTTTGAGATTGTTACATTTTCATTCTTAAGTTATCTTTGTTTGTATTCTTGCCGGCTCATTGTGTTGTGTTAAGTTCTATTTGTGGAAACGACAGAAACTATTCATATTCATCTGGTTTTCCTGATTTGGTTCTCGGTAGTTCATTAGCTAGCCTCTTACACTCCAGGACTACTGCAAAACTTGGCCGGGTAGGACTTGCTCTTTTCGAGACCAAGGTTGCAAAAGCTGTTTACCCCTTGCACAAAAATTGAAGTGGAGAACAAAAACAAAGTCGAAAATAACGATTAGTCTCTGGCGAGGAGTAGGCCTGGGAAAAGTGTAACTGATACCATTCTTATTTTTTCACCAACTACCCGTTCAGCATATACATCCTTCTCATATTCATTACTCCACTGTCTCTCGAGCTGCTTACAGATATCTTTTTCGTAAGTCCTCTTGACGTAGTCTGTTGACTTACATACTGACGTCTTTGTCCTACTGACTCTCCACATGATTCCCAGTGTTCATTCACCCTTGCCACACTCACCACATGATCCATTGAGCTACACACACATCACACTTGGTTGAATGCTTCGTTTACTCAGTTGTTGTCCACAACGTCTATACCTGCTGGACCCTTCATAGAGCCATTGATAGATTCACTCTTATGCATTTTTTATGCACCATACACGCAACGGCTTCATTCGTGTTGAAGAAAAAACCTTGACTGAAAAAATGTTTTCTATTGTGGGTAAACCTTTGAATACGGCAATATCCGCTCTAGTATGGATAGACTGCAACAAGTAAAAATCAGTCAAGTTTATTTGTACTTAAATATGTAAGCTAGCAGCGCAGTGGCCTGATGTGGCCGAATTTAAGAACGAACAAATAGACCACGACAACTCTTGAGACTTTTAAATGACCAGGATATCTACTGTTCAGAAATAATGGCTCTACACACGTCTTCGCTGGCATGTGACCGAGATAACTGTGATCTTCTACACTCACTCCGTACGTTCCCTTACCGAGGCCAATGTGATACATCGATGGTAATTGCTCAGATCAACCATGGCTATTCGTTACCAGCGTGAATTTAACTGCAGTCAACTAAGATCGATATCATCAATCGGTTCATTATATAATTTATCGTCTGTGTACTTTATAGTCTCAAACATGCTAGAATATGTATGAAAAGCAAGAGTGCGGATCATCACTTCCTTAATTTTCTCAAGAAACCACTGAAACTAATTTGGGATGTAGGCAGTTGTTGTAATATTGTTATACATAAAAGCTGCAATATCGATGTATCTCTTCTCGTAAGGCCTGAAATAAGTTTGATGAAGTGGTCTTGTGCAGGATTTTTGTCATTCCCTGCTTAATTATTGATGCACGTGTATTGACTCGATTATTCGTTTCATGTAATTCTCGCCATGCATTGGCTGACCAAACAACGTTTACGTTCATACACAATTACCTAGACAGAAACATTACTCTCAGTTAACGACTAGTTGTTAACAGAAGACAGAGCACTGCGCGTAGTTAGCTACTAGTTGACAAAATTCTGACTTTGACCTACCCTGTGATCATGTGAGGTTTGTATTTAAGCAATCTTAAAATCCATTTGACTGCAGGTGGTTTCAAATATTTATCAGCATGGTCTATCTTGAGTGTTGCAGCTCACAGTGAACGTTTTTGGTATGCTGAAAAATAACTATAAATATTCATTCAGAAAGTGCATATTAATTTTCTTTATAAAATGTAGAGATAAACTGAAAAGTTGATGCCATTCGGTAGACCTGTCAGGCCTACCTGTGAAGCCTTCTTTGCGACTTAGCTGAAGATATG
Organism: Trinorchestia longiramus; assembly: GCA_006783055.1. NCBI lineage: Eukaryota > Metazoa > Arthropoda > Malacostraca > Amphipoda > Talitridae > Trinorchestia > Trinorchestia longiramus. The sequence continues at coordinate 2,609 of VCRD01007488.1, forward strand.
CAACCTACGTCATATTTTGAATTCATTTCTAAAAGTTAACTGCCATTTCAGAGTTAATGCTACATTTTTCATAGGAACACAACGTTAACGTATTAAATCTTTATCTAGAAAATGTTGATACTATTAGGAGTACCGGAAAGTCCTGTCCTCTTTTCATTTCTTTAACTTTGAATTATTGCAGCAAGGAAAAACTGTGACTGCAGACCTTTACTGTCAGCAACTCGTACGTCTAAACGCATTGTTGCGTAGAAAATGTTCTGCTCTAGTGAACAAGAAAGGAGTCATTTTGCAACACGATAACGCTAGACCCCATTCTGCTAAACAAACTCAAGAAAATAAAGTCCTTAGGTTGGGAAGTTCTTCCTCACCCACCATACTCGACAAATCTTGCTCCATCAGATTTTCACTTATTTCGTTCTTTTGAGCATTTCATCAGCAGAAAAAGATTCACAAATATTCACGAGGTTGAAGCGGAGTTTAATTCCTTTATTTCTTCCAACGATGTTAATTTATTTGAAAGGGGGATTAAAAAGCTCCCAAGTAGATAGACAAAGATTGTATCTAATGATGGTGACTATTTTGTTGAGCAATAAAGAATTTCCAGTAATATTTCTTTCAGTTATTATTTTTAACAAAAATCAGGACAGAACTTTCCGGTACCCCTAATACAAGAAAAAATCCCATTGTTCAAATATTATTGATGTAATATCCTTATCCAGCGGCAAGAAGGACTTTTGAGTTAATCGCAAACTTCGTGTGTCAATCCACAAAACTCAATTTTTTAGGGTATGTTCTAAGTTCATTCCAGCGTTTCATTCCAGTTATTGCATGGAATATTTATTCGGAAGAGTTACTCAAGAAGAAAAAACGAAGAAGAAAAAAATAGTTATTGCAATCATGATATGCATTAACGAGTTATTTGGTCATAATGCAAATACTGTAAGTTTTCACTAAACAATACAATTGAAGTCATTTGTAGGGTGGAGTGAGGTCAGTTCAGTGGGGAAGTATCACGGTCGGGTTTTATCTTCACGGTCTCATCTCCGCACTTCAGTTGATGAGTATTCACATGACGTACGCAGCTCACTGAACTTCCAAAGGTGATATGACGTACACTTCAACGTAACTGCTGATATTACGAATATACAAGAGGGATAGGAAAACTGTATATGATGTGCAGTTTCAAACAGAAAACGGCATTCAACCGAGATCGATGTGAAACTGGGAGGCCTTTTCCTATATCGTTGCTGAAAACCGCTAACGAGTCTATGATGATTATCTTTCTAATTCAACGTACGGTGAGGGGTAGGGATGAAAAAATTCTAAAGTAAAAAATGAATTCTTTGAGATGAAAAACTGCATTAGAGTGATTCGACCATCTCAAGAAAAGACTCAGTATTGAGTGAGCAGTTGCAAGGTAAGGATGGACGCATGCAGAGCTCCCAGTGTAAACTGAAAGCAGTGCTGCGAGGCGTCAACTCTTCGTGAAAAGACAACTGTTTGAAAATGTTTCAATAAATAAGGATTTGCGAACATTTTTACTGCTCCAGCGTAAATGAACACGAGAGCTTAATTTTTCTGTACTGTTTCTTACGTAGTCTATTAATTTCAAAATTTTCGTTTCTCCTGGAATATTTGAACTACCGTTATATTCTGTGAAGAACATTTGTTCGTTAAATTTTCTTCTGAAGCCTTTTCGTAAACACAATCTTTATTAACAACAGCTTGCTTTTTTTCTGGATGAAGTTGATAGTGAACTGGATCGATCCTACATGTGGTAATGTCTGTAGCAAAAAGTATTGTTTATTATTGTTTTTTCTTGATCCAGAATGTTCCTTCGTCCACGAATTAAAATTTTGACCGCAACTGAGTTCAAACAAGTAATGCGCTGCTCTTCGAACTGCGGCTATGCTTTTATTCTGTAGGCTTGTAAATTATAATTGACGGTCGTGTTGAGGAGGTTGGAGGGCAGCAGCTCCCCCAAGCACAAAACGCTTACCGTCGAATTACATTGGCGTCCTGAACTGTGATAAACGCTGGCCATTCAGAGAGATTTACGGCTCTACAATATGCAGTCAACTTAACTTCAAATTCTTGAACGAGTTACTTCACATCGACCAGCGAGCGTTCGATCACCCAACTATGCATGAGAGCGTATTATTTCTGCATTTCGTCTGTACTGGAAAATGAACTTGATTTGTTGATAGATATTTTTTAAGTACTCCCATGCTTTGCAAAATAATGCGTTCGAGTCAAAATATCATGATCCAGACACTGTAGAATAATTTCCCATCAATTTTGGTTGATATTATAAAAGCAATAATATTTTTAGATTAATTCCTTTTTACTTGCATTTGTGTTAGGATTTTACACTCGTTCGTGTACTACAAAATATTTGATATTGGTGTGGATTGAAAAATTTGAAGGAAAAATGGTAGAGATTTCTATTACTGTTCTGAATGTTTATAATTAATAGAACTACGTATGACAACGAAACCAGCATTTCATGTGACATATTCTATGCATAGGTTTAAATTGTTTAGTGGTGCATGGAAAATATTTTTCTCAATTAATTGGTTTTCGCAGTATAGTGAATTCGTATAAATTTATACTTAACTTACTGTTATAAAAGGAACGCAACCATTTGGGAGTAGAATTTTATAACTCGATGTCGGTCCTTGTCTATATTTCATTACTGACATGAGCGACATACGGCGAAACTATTGCTTTTCTTGGCTTGCAGGTCAAACGCATGAGCTAGTCGTTCCCAGTGGTGTTCAGGGCTCTTCCGAGTGTTTTGCATGGTTTTCACTTCCGGCATTAAGTTTCTCCACGGTTCCATACTTCCAAAACTGATCCACCCACTTGTGAATTTTGATTTGGAAGGTGCATTTCTCACATGCAAACTGATGTACGAAAGTTTCGTGGATTTTCTCGAACATCTGTCTGTCTTGTAGTAATGTTTAGATCTTCCGTCTAAATTGAATTGTGTTCATTGGCATTGCATCTGCATTTCCTGCAAAATAAGAGCGATTAAGAACTTCGGAATGTTGGACGGCATGGGACTTGGGTAGCAATTCTGGATTGGAACTAACGGTTCGTTTCTGTTTCCATATTTTCGTCTTTAATTCTTTTCTATTACTTTATCAAGGTAGGAGATATCACAAGAACCGCCCTGGGCATTTTTTGGGGGGAGGTGTCACGATGCGAACATACTTACAGCAATTACTGACTTCCTATGACACTTAGAATCACGTATTACGTGATATACCGAAACGGTGAGAGGAAAATGGCTTTTTCTGTTTTTATTTTCAGCGAATCCTTCTACAGCACTGGATTTTTCTTTTGATGTTTTCTTGCTAAGACGACCAAACACGGAAAATAAAGTTGAGACCTGGACTTGATTAAGGCAGAAGGGTTGTAGGCGCAACGACAACAAAACGTTCGCACAATACATGGGCTGTAATGTAAGAATTCTTCTTAAGTTAATGTTGATCAGAGCTTCCTGTTGTGACGCAAACAGAATTACTTTGTAAAATCATCTTTCTTTCTCTGATTTTTATTGTCCTGGGTATGGAGGAAGCTTACTTAAGAGCAGCAAGTCTTTTAGTTTACTTCCATAGAATTGTAGTCACTCCAGCTTTAAATCTCTTTGTGGGATTTCTATAGATGATTTCGAGCTTGGGGCACCATGGATGCTGCGAAAAGTGTCCGTTCCAATTTCTATAAATTCTCTGGTCGTGTAAATTACAGTGCAGTGTTGATACATTTCACATCGAAACCAATTTTAAGAACATTCTCAACACGTGACATCCAAATTTGGTGGCGAGTTTCAAGTTTTGATTACCGATCAAGTATGCAGTGAATTGCACGACAATGTAGACTAGACAAATGTTCTGTGAATGAAGATGTACATGGTTATTGTTAGCGCTTCCTATTAAAGTGAATGAGCGAAGATTCAATTTAGTTCAATCAGATGCTTTGCACTTCGTCGATTAACGAAAGTTTCGAGACTCATTTCCACAACGAAATTCCTCTTTAAATAAAGAGGAATTTAATTTAATTTCCTCTTTAAATAAAGAAGCTACTGCACTCTGTTGTATTGTGTGTATTTGTAGGCCAGCGAGATGTTTTTGACTTCTACCATTTTTGAATATGACAAATTTTCCTTTTTACTTTTAATCATTGGTTTTTTGACCATTTATTCTCTTTTCTTGCCAGCAGAATTAAATCCTAAAACGTTGTAACTCGTACACTCTATTTCTTACGCTAAATACAATTGTAGGACTTTCAGCGTTACATGTATCATTTAAAAATACGGTTATATCCGTGGAGGATACCGCGGTTTTACGAGTACTATGTTGCATTAGAGCAGCCTGTTCTGATTATGGCTTCGGTTTAGCAGCGTTGTGCCCTGCATCATCTCAATAAAAACTGCATTGTCCTTAAATGTTGATAGCTAAGATGGATATTCAAAACTGGCTGAAAATACTTTCCGTACGCTCCCTTCAAAGTAATTTTGAGGTTCAATTAACGGAAAATTTGTGTCAATTTTTGCGTATTGGGGTTTTATTTTTTATTAATGTATCGATCCGTGCAAAACGAAGCTGTGACCGTGCGCCTTTCATATCAGACGAGGGTGTAAACTATTATTTTGTGCAGGCAATGCTGCCGCAATGAAGCATTTAAGTATCTGAAATTCAGAACATCAAGATGAGTAACAGAATAGCTCCCCCTCCATCACTGATCCTTAAATACCTGAGAGTCAGGGACGATTTCCTATCAGGTATGTGATTCAAACAGAACAAAAAAGCCATTACTCGGTGCTTCATTACTGTACAAACACTATGTACATTTATCACAGAATCCGCGTCAATATTGAAAAACTGTAACTAACCAGGATAACGAGCAATATCTGTTGTGCAAAATGTTCCTCGCTAAGAAGTAGGTGTAATAAATGGCATGAATAGTATAACCATGAGCAAAAAAATTCCCATGCATCGTTTTGATTTGAAGTTGTTGGTATTATTAAGTTTATTAAGTTACGATGCTAACAGAACTAGCGCCTTTATTGATGGAAGCTATCATATTTTTGCTTTCTTATTTTATCACGACGGGGATCTGTGTGTTTCGAAACAAGAAAACATTTTTTATGATGTGATGTTTCGTTTAATTTAATTTACACATTTGTCATCATTTAAATGTTATTTTAATATGCGATTTTAGAGCTATTTTCATTGTCTACATTCAGTAACTGAACTCATCGTCTGTCTAGTTGGAATTCTCACTCATTTTTGGACTGACACTGACACAAAAATAGCTTCCATGGTGGAGCTTATAGAAACCATTGTAGTACTGGGGAAGAAACTGAAGGTGCGGATGTGCAACGTAGTGTCATTATTTCTATGGGAATGAAAATGAAAGAATGAAAATTGTTTAGAATGTCTTGTACTGGCAAAGCTGCTCACATCTTTTGGTTTCCCTTAGACTGGCTGGAAATAGGCTGCTAGGTCATTGAGACCTCATTGCACAGAGATTGAATTGGTTCCATTCTGCATCAACTACTTTGTTTCCTGTCATTCTTCGTGATGGGAGGATTTTTTGTCTATCCCTTATATTTTCTGCTCTGATCTATGCATTGCAGTTATAGATGGCAAATCTCTGGTGGATTCTAGTTTATAGCTTGTCATTTTCTTAGGACTACTCACCAGAATCTATCGCATCCTCTTTAGCCCAAACTATGAATTAAAGGTACTAACAATACTTAGTAATCTTCATGAGAACACCTACAGTTTAGATCAAGGAATTGGGTTCAAATTTTCTGTTATTTTCTTGTTAAGAAACGTCGTGAGTGGTAAAAATGGGGTAATCCCGAAGTGTTGGAATTAATGTTCAGCTGATAATCATATTCAAGATGTTAACATTGGCTGACAGGACGCACTAGTGTTTAGTAAAACGCTGCGCAGAGACGTACTTGGCTCCAAATACAGCATGAAGTGAAATAACTTGAATAACAATGAGATAGTTTTGTCAAATGCTAAGTATCACCTAGCGTATCACGTGGAACTGGTAGTTATTCGTTATTGTTTTTTTTTCATTTTTGCCAATTTGCTGAAAATGTTTACGTCTTTCACCTTATTTACCATTAAATTGATGTTTACCATTTGCTACTGTTAAAAACTTACAGTTAAACAACTCACCCAGTTTTTAATATAATCTGACGTTGTATTCACAATACGACAGATAACTGAAGCAATTTTTTGAGCACCTCAAAAAGACTCGTACTTGCATTTTTAGGGAACGAGTAATTCCTATTTGGGGAACGAGTAATTTTCTGTTGTCTTCATTTAGTGAGAGTTCTTCAAGGGTATTGATACTATCGGCTCCGTAGCTTGCAGATTTATTCATGAACACGATCAAAATTAGAGCAGAAGTTGAGGCCAAGATGAAGGACCAAAAATGAGAACTTGAAATCCGTAAAACCGAAACTGGAACTGAAACTGAAACCTGTCCAGATAAGGAGCAAAAAGTAACTCGAAATAAATACAGAATTTAGCAAGAAAAATCAATAGCACAAGGCAACTTTATAAGACAACTGTTGAGTAAAACATTAAAGCATCATACCTAATTAGCTGGCTGCTACAGGGGACACAAAACGAGATGTCGATAGGCAGCTTCTACTCGAGGCCATGAAATTTAATAACCGTATCAAAATGGCTGGTCGATCTTTTAGTATGCCCGTCATAAATACTCGAACGTAGAGACTTGAGTGAGACGAAATTAGACAATGAATTTGATGGCTGATGCAATAGTTATTATTCAAAATATTCTTTCATTGGATTAATTATAAATCTTGGAGTAACGCGAATCGAAGCACGACAATTTCTTCAAACACAATTTAAATCATTTGAATGAAGACGTGACCACACTGAAATTAGATTTTGCAATACAATCTGTCATATAGACATGGTATGAAAACTGCTTCAAAAGAAAAATCTTAAACCTACGGGGGAACATCTAGGCTCAGCAAAAATGGCAAGTTCAAGGAATATCTAGTACGTAAGTAAAATGCGAAACTCCCTAACACATTGTCAATAGAACTTACCCGTCAGAGAGAGACTGAAAGCACGAATAGAATTGCTGCTAACCAGGTGATAGCTGAGCCGTACTGCTGGGCACTTAGCCTTAAGCCTCGTGGTTGACTAGAATAGAATAGAATAGAATAGAGTGAGGCTATAGGAACGAACCTTCTGGCCCATTCTTGGGTCGGATAATTACTTCGATTATTATTCGGTTGTTTACCCAAGTCCCATGCCGTATTTCTAGCCGCGTCAACCATGTCGGCAGCGGGATTCGAACCCGGGTCTTCCCGCTCGCAAGCAGATTCACTCACCAGTCCACCAAGCTGGTGGTGGACTACGATCTTCAATCAACGAGAGTTACAATTTGAAGTTACAACTACGATTCAATTTTCCACTTTGAACTACTAGTCGCAAAAAGAGTGAAATGAGTATAGAATTAACTCTAAAATATTACTAAAATTAATTGTATTTTTAGTTGTCGTCTCAAACATCATATTAAAATTAATTACGATATTTCCAAGGCACCACACATTTGCAGTAAATATTCCATTTCATATTCTACGAATATATTGTCTATATTCAACACCTATTATTATTTCTTCTACTTAAATTGCTTTCTTGACCCATTGACAGCAAAGAGTTGGGTAAATAGCGTTCAGAGGAATATTTAATCGTTCTTGGTGTCGAAGGTGACCACATTTCACTAATATTTTCATTCAAATACCTAGTCTCTCGATGTCATTTTGCTACCGTCATGACATTGTTTTAGTTTTTGATGAATTACATTGTTTTCCGGTGCTTATACATACATATATCTGAAGGGAGCTTAACTAGTTAACGCAGACAAGGCTCTTTCAGCAGCCACTTCATATGTTGCATTTACCTGACAGATGCTCGACATGTACACATTGTCCGCGAATGTTCGATGCTCTTTGAATCCCACCTGTAAAATAAATCTGATGGAGTGGTAGTAGATATGCTACGTTATTTGGCTGAGTTTAGCTCAAGAGGGTTAATAATTTTTGTTGCACATTCGTTTCTTAGAGCTTGATGAAACATTGAAGCTTTTTAATATATGATCGTTTTAAACGAAATAGTTGAACTAAGTCAAATATGAAAGTATGATGGACTGTCATTTAAATAATATTTTGACTTGAAAATTTTATTAAAAGGTATGAAAATTGAAAATAAATTTAATTAACCCTATACATATATTCAAAAAAAGTTAAGTGTGAGATTTGCTTTAACGAGTATCACATGAAATTTATTTATTTCTTGAAGTACCGATCAGGACGCTTACCACCCGACTGCAGTGGAAGCATTTGCTGAGTTCAATTGCAATGCGACGTCCGAAATCCGCTGTGCACCCAACTCGCTCGTGACCAAATCCTAGATTATGAAGAACTGAAGTTGTACGTCGTCAGTAAGTAGCTCATGCGATGCTCTCGGATTTGTAATAAGCGAATGATTGAGAAGGTAAATTCATCACATTGAATTTGACTCGAAACGAGCACTTGAAATTCGATCGAAGAATAAGAGCATAGAATTAGGACCTTGAGGGTCCGAACTCAAAGCAAGCACAAGTTCTGATTGAAGCCACCATCTGTACTATCAGCCCTGGAAGAATACAGCGGCGCCGGAAACGTCAATTGTTCGTATTAGTGGGTACTTATTACGGGAAAAATGGGTATCTTTCATAATTTAAATCTGACTGCCCATCCTAAAATCTACTATTCTAGTACGCTTGTATGAAATAACGTTCGAATGTTTGATCTCATTGGAGTGATGAAGTGTTGACACAGGACAGAAGAGAACGAAGTTTAAAATTAGGGAACATAAGATTGAAAGAAACATTTTTTGTGGGAAAGATATTTAGAAAAATTATAATTTAAAATTCTTATGATGATAATTATGTACTTCAATTGTCATGAAATGAATGGGAGTAGGTAAAAAGTCACATAAAAATGTATGATTGATGGTAATTACCGTAATGAAGAGATATTTACTGCCTAATGAATTCAAATAATTGGAATGAAATTAAGGAATTTTATTCATAGAAAGATTCATAGAAAGAACAAAGAATTTATGAAGAAAGATTCGTAAGGATTCATAGAAAGAGAATAGAGAATAGAAAGAACATGAATGAACTCATTCTGTGTACGAAGCTTGATAAGATAACTTTGTAATGTGTAATACGAGTTGTAGTGTCACGAGGTAGAAAAAAGTACGTCTTCAGTAGAATCAACAGGTAAAGAATTCGTTCAGTATGTTAATTTGAGAGAAAATGTGAACTAATGTAACAAAATTTATTATACGATGCATGTGATGAAATACGACTGTGAGTTGATGGAAATGGGATAGGTTTCCGTACCATGGGAAGAGGACTAAAAAGTAGTAAATAATGAGGAAAATATCTCATGACAGATGCACACAAGGCAATAACATGTATGTCGTCATGTAACAGACGGATGGTAAAGAAGCTCTCTCGATGGTGGACTTATGTGGCCAAGAGTAATTGCGAGTGACTTCATGAGGATGAGAACATATTGGCTCGTGCTGTGTGGGAAATGTCGTGAATTCTGTGGAAAGAGTGTAGAAAACCATTTAAAAGACGCGTGACTACAGGGAACCTTGGCAACAGTTTTGTGATGCAGCCAAGAGAAGCCTGTAAGACAGAACATTTTCTTGTTCATTGTTCGTCAAAAAAATCATCAGGAACCATTGTTATTTTGGAGTAGTTATTCCATTGCTTTGAGCACCAGAGGGTCAAAGTGAGAGATCTTTTCTCATGTTCGAAGATGTTAAAATTCATATTGGGTGCTGAAAAAATTATATCCATATAATGGATGTTGAAAGGTCACTCGTACGTTTTCAGTAGCTACAACTGGAGTGAAGCGTTGTTGAAAACATTCGTTCAGGGTTTTGATGTAAGACAATTTTTTCCGTCCAATCAAAAGGACGACATTTAATTGGACAATTAGCCAGTAAGTTATAACCCTTTACCATTCAAATAATATTTTTCTGTGGGACACCGTGTATAAAAAACGGTGAAGCGTCATCGGTGTAGAAAAGTGGAGGCCATGCAAAATTAACTGACAAGGGACTGCTGTTTATTGACCCTGACTGCTGGCATGAATCATCAAAGTTCAGCGGAAAAGTGCGTTCAGAACTTAAAGCTCCTCCGCGTAAAACTGTTTCAACACGCACAGCAAAGCGGGAGCTCCACAAAATTAATATCTCTGGGATGGTTGCAATTTGAAATTTCTTCCACCGGAGTCCTTTGCTGAACAAGAAGAAAACTGTTATTTTCCAAGGAAAATAAAAATTAAATTGAAAAGCGTAAATATTAGATGAAGTTATATAAGCTCTGTTAAAAATAAAGCGTTGTTTATTTATGGAAAACAGTGAAAACTTTGATGCAGACTGCGCACTTCCAACCGTATGACGATAGTTTCAATGGTAGAATGTAGCTTAAGACATATTGATGTCATGTGTTGATTATTTAAAAACTTGAATGAGCTCTTGTACATTCAATTTTTACTCTTTGATAGCGAGTAGCGGCTGAATACCTTATGTTATGTTTATATCAGGCCTTCAGAATGCTTTGTCAAGTTTCTGTATGTTCATTTCTGTTACCAATGCTGGAACCTTAAAAATTCTGAATAATGTGTTCAATTACATTTAGTAAAATTTTTAAATTAGAAAGAAAACATTTTTCCAAATTCACAGACGAACAAAGTATGCTGCCATTCAGGTAAATAGCTTGACTCAGCAATATTCTTTAAAATATTAACTTTTCTTTGTTGTTATTCTCCGAAATTTTTGACACAATAATAATAAAAAACGAAACTATGTGAAATACTTCTATTTTTTCGTTACATTTGAATGCGAATTCTGCGTCAGGAACTAAGCAAACGGAGCGAGCTGTGAGACTAACATACTCTGGTCAGCCATCATCTAGTCTGCCTTGCATCAAGTAATCAGATCATCAAGAGCGGAATGAAGACTTGGAAGGGAGATTAGTTTCGAAAGAACGAACAGGGTTTTATCTTTTAAGCTATTTTAATTGAATCATGTAGGCTGGCACATTTTCTAAAGCTCTAAAATTATTTGGTAATCAACTGAAAAGCTTGAATGTTACTTGAGAATTCGAGAAAGGTACCCATTTTGCGACTACGTTTCCGCAGTAACATTCAAATAATAACTTTTTGAGTAAGTCTCAAAAGTTATCGCAGAAAGTCGATATTGTTCTGCGAGACGCCGTCATGAACTTTGGTCTGCGCTTGAAGTTCTGATTTGACTTTGACTTAGGGTTTGAAATTGTTCTGCCGATTCTGACCGCCCGAAAATATCAAGGGTACATCCTTTAACTTTAGCATCCATTCGAAAACAGAGTAACTTGGTAGTGAAAACACAAGCAGGAATTAGCATGTTATCCAAAGAAATCACGTTTATAAAAAATCACGTGTACGTAAAGTTGGATGGAAGGATTCTTAAATGTGTGACTTTATATTGGCTTCTGTATCATCTTTAATTTTAGAAGTTGAAAGTATGCCCCAAACAAATCGATTTGTTGCGTCAAAACGAATATCAAATAGATGCTCTGGATATTTCAGATGCTGGTGGTTCAGTACTGTCCGAATTACCCGTATCTATTGCACGTGTAATAGCTTGTATTTAATAGTTATTGAAGACAAGCTTTTTAATTTACCTTCGCTTTTTTATCATATTTTATTTCTGACGACACACGCAGTGATTTTCATTGCAGAATTGTGCCGAACACAAGCGGGAAATCGACCCAACAGGTGCAGGGTGGGGACCGAGTGTTCCTCAAGGGATTTTCGTGAGCTCCTCGGAAAGCTTGGACTGCGATTGTGTACGTCTTGGTTAGGGTCCTTAGTGGTATCTCGAGTTGCGACTAAATCAACAATGCTTACAGGAGGTTCTCTGGATTTAATTCCAAAGCAAAATTTGTTCGGATGGGTCCTCCATGTAATTTCGATAATAATTAAAATTTCCCTTTGACCAAAGACAAGAAAATACTTACTGGAGAAATTATTACTGAACACAGTTCTCTTAATCAGACCCATTTCTGGAAAAAATCGATAAAATGGCTGCTATCAGAAAGTAATCATGAGCAACGAATGGCTGTAGCTAAACGAGAGGTAAGTTGTGTGAATGCTAAGAAGAGAATTAAACAATAGGGTAATAAGAAATTTTGAACTGCGCGCAGAGAGATTCGTCGGAACCGATTACGGTTGTTGAAAATAATTGTGGCAAAATGACGCAAATTTGTAGCGAAGACCGTTTTCAGCCATCGGTAAAGTGTAGTGTCAGTTCACTCGTCAGTTTTAGGGCATCAATTTTGTAGTATTCTGATGGCCTCATTCTCACCTGACGACGGAGTGACAGCTACATTTTGAGGCTTCAGATCTGTCTGATGACTATAAGACTGAGCGAGAGCCGCGTTATACTAGCTGCTAGTGTTTGGATGACGTTGAATTACCCCATAAAGCTTGCTTTAATGGTCACAGGATCTCGATATTCTGAGTTGTGGTGATCGCTATTGAAGAACAGGATTCGAATCCGTTATGCCCGTCCAGTTCCTATTACAGAACTTGATACCATTTTATGGTGAAAATGACGTGGTCATAAAATATGTTTTATAGAGAATTCCAATACTCGTGCGAGTATTTTGAGTGAAATTTTTTAAACAAGGTATAGCTGTGAGAAATATTTTCGTTATTCACAACATTGCTGTGAAATTAAAAAACTGCACTGTTGTGTGAACCGATGGATAAATGCTTCTTCTATGAATAAACGAGTTTGTAACCGGTGACTTATAAGAATTAAACTCTTTTATTCACTTCCCTGTAACCCTATAACCTTTTTCTCGTCTAACGTCATCAAATATTTGAAAATCAATTGTTTATAAATCAATAGGCTGGGTTAATGACTGGGGTTAATATTGTTTGTTATTTTCTACGCTTTGGTCACTTCTCTTGTTGATGATCTTGTTGAACTTTTGTTGATTTTTCTAAGTAATTTCGCGGTTGATACGCGGTCTTTTTTATTCTTCCAATTAAGAAAAGCTTAAAGCTTCTTCATCGAGGTCTGATGATTGAGCTACTGGACGTTCAATTGTTTATGATTTATTCGCAGAATGAAATTTTGAACGTCGATTTCGAATTCGCTCATCAGAAATGACACCCTACATAGTAAAACTACAAATTTTATTTGCTGTTTCTGAATCTTTTTGTTGCCCTTATACTTTCTCAGCACAAGTCGAATGCTAATATGTACGTTTGACTTCTCCATTTGACGCAGCTAAATTTTCAGCTGAGTTATGATATCCTGATAATCATGTCTGATAAATGAATGGCCGGTGACGCTCTTTCTAAACAATTAATTTTCTGCTAGGGCCCAAACACTGGAAGTTCACAATGCATCGTTACGTTTTGCTTTCTGTAATCGAAAATTACTTATGATTCAACGCATTATACACGCAGCTCTCGAATTTCATTCGTTCATACATGGTTGTTTTATTTTAAAGGAATCCAAAATCAAATAAGTAATTCAATAGCAGAATGATATTGAACTAAAAAGGTTGTTCTCGTTATTAATGGAAAATAATGATTTATTATATTTTATTGTCGTTTCATACACTGCTTTGAAGTGTGTAACAAGAAAAATTTTATATCTTCTTTAGAGTACTAATGTTTTGAGAGTAACGTATTTTACAGTAGCGTATTATAATGCTGAAAATTTCGGTACATTTTCAAATTCCAGGAGACTGTTCCAGTTTGGGAGTTTCGGTAAATGTCTTCTCGGCATCATTGAGGCATAGGCTTTGTTTGCGTGCATGTTGACGACTGCGTGGCTGGGCATGTCTGTTTTGTTATTGAGGCTTGCTGGCGCCTGCAGAATACGGAGGCAGGTCTACTGCGATTTATATCCAGATTTCAGAGGGCAGTGAGGCAGCAAAAGGAACACCTACCAGTACAGTGTGAAGGAAGCTTTTTGCATCGTTGTGAAGTGCCACAACTCTTCACAATTGTCTGATTCATCAGTACACTGTCACCTTGTCTGCATCCTTTTCAAACTTTCCAAGAACAGGGTGCGGCAACATGACTTCCTTTTTTGAAAGTGCTTTGATTTGAAAAATGGAAGTCTTGTTGCCGCACCGTGTACTCGGTCGCAAGCTCAGACTGCCTCGTGTCACTGCCTCATGTCACTGCCTCATGTCACTGCCTCATGTCACTGCCTCATGTCACTGCCTCGT